>VCRD01000645.1:29999-60607 GCA_006783055.1 Trinorchestia longiramus | reverse complement strand
TTTTTTTGGTCATAGACCTACCTGAAATAGAAAACCAAATCAATCATTGATAATGTCATCTATAATGGGCAAATATGATTTATTGTTAGATTTATTCATAAGAATGTGCTGCAAAAATAAATTAGAGAGGCCCATTTTAGCACAATTGTTAGCGTGAAATACTTGTATCAATTTCTGAAAAAGAACAGCAATTAACAGAGTCGAGATTGTCGAGTAAATTTTTTTCAACTATGCAGCCTTTCTGTAAGGCAGTTCTTTCATTTATGCTAACAAACACTAAGCAAAAAACATCACGATCATTGCTACTTACTTTACAAGGGATTGAAGTGTCATTTGAATTATATTAAATTGAATTTTAGAGTTTCACTTAACAAAACCCCATGAAGATCTTTGATGCACGTGCAAGCAAGTATGCATGACAAAAACTAATTCAAGTCTCAGTTTTTTCAGCTATGCTGGAACCCAGAGCTCTACATTCTGTATTTCCTATCTGATGTTCATAATTAGTTGTTAATATTTCCTCTTCCTTTAACGTTAGCCGATAAAAAATGGTAACAAGGAGTATGGAATATTGGGTACGGTATTGAGGCTAGCGATTTTTAATCTTTAAAGGGGTAATGGGATATGGAAGTGTAGTAGTGAGTGAACTGAAAACTCGATAGATAATATGTAGTACATATTTTGAAAACGTATGCTACTCATATAATAAAATAGGTTCGATTGAACACAAGTGTCAATATAAATTGAAACTAACACTGCATAAATGGGAAAAAACTAGTGCATTACTACCTAGACGTTTTATTAGTCTCTTTGAATGAACTCACATTTTGAAACAATCCTCATTCAAAGGAATAAAACTATCTTCGTCGACTACTTTTCATTTGAATGAATCTTTCAGTTACATGATGTTCTTATGCTCTCAAGAGTTACCTCATTATCCAACAAAGAGTCGACTAACGCTCCTCCAGAGTCTTCTATTTCATGATTTTCTTTCTACTCTTTTTTTCTTTTGTTATGTTCTGAAAATATCTCCGATGCAAGCCAAGCAAATTATGCTAGACAGTCTTTAGGAACCTAAGTAATGGTAGTCTTGTTCGTACATATAATTTCCCACGAAGGAATGTGGAGTGACCCTTGATGACTATCAACTTTTCTTTTCATTTAACTAGGCAATCATCTGCGAGATGTGTTTCATCTATAGTGATTCTATAATTTGGTGTAAGCCTTTCAATCTAGAGTTCATTAAAAAATAAACTTCTTTGTTTTATGGTTGGGACTCTGATTAAATATTTGAAGGTATTAACACTGATGTCAGAGTGAAACGCTTGACCATCTTCATGAATCGTTGAAAATACTGGTGTAACATGTACAGTCATCTGCAAGCAATTTTAATCTTCGGATACGGAAGAGGTAAATTTTATTATCACCACCAGCTTAGTCGACTACCACCCGCTTGGTCGACAGGTGAGCGAACTCGCTTGCGATGCGAGAAGACCTGGGTTCGATGCGCGCTGCCACGGCGGTTAGTTTGTGTATGACCATCGCATGGCTGGAATTACGGCATGGGATTTGGATATAAACCCAAAAATGGGCCTAAAGGTTCGTTCCTATTGCCACATTCTATTACTATTTCTATTTCGTTAGCACAATTACTTTGCTCAAGATTATTATACTAACCATAATGGAGTACTAATTCGATACAAAAGAATGATGACCATATTCTTGGGGAATATATATGATATAAAATATAAAAATATAAAGCAATTTATTTGTCATGTCCAATTAGTCTGGGATTTTTAGGAAATTGCAGAGAAATAAAAATGTACTCGCATAGACACGTTTTCGTCAAAATTTTTGGTAGAAATTTTGTAAAGAGAGTTGTAGAGGGTAAGAAAGTATGTAATGTATTGAAAATTTCACGTTAGTGAATAATCGTTAGCTTAAATTCAACACTGTTTGTAATATCATAAACAAGTTAATTATTTTTCAGCACATTTTTGGACTCACACCTTTTGTGTGTTGTACATATTAGTCTTTTCTGGCTTAAATAACTCAAATTGGCTTTCTTTAAAGTGATATTTCTTCTGAATTTCATTTTAAATAAAGAAGCCTATCCCCGAGCCACGTTATGAAAATGAAGTTTAAAATTTTTTCTACTCATGTTCAGTCATGGGAAACATTTTAATTAAATCTCTCAGCCTTTGAGTACTAGGTACCAAACCTTCAACATCACTATGGCTAGTAAGAGCTCATCTGTTATGCTAACTACCTAGACAGACTCAACTGTGACACTCGTTTCGACCGCCTCTATCTCCGTCCGTAATTAGTTTGTGTTATGAGCAATTGAATGGTGGGATATTGTGGATTTGAACATTGTATATGAGGACATTGTGTATAGTAACATTGTATATTAGGACGTTGTGTATTGAAATATTGTATACTGCGATATTGTACGTACACTGGAAAATTGCTTATTTTATAACATTGTGCATTTCTGTCTATCGTTATATTGAATGTTACGGAAGGTTTTAGAACCATAACCATTTCTTTCAACCATACATACTGAACTATTTCAATTATTAGTCTCAAGTGCTCATCTTTTCTTCCTTCCCAACCAATGCATAGCCCAACCATCCATCAGCACCAGCCACCATTACATCCTTTCTCCACGTATCCTCACTAGCCACTGCTGTTTCTGTGGTGATCACTAGAAGCAACTTCCACTTGTTTCAGCCTGTGAAACGTGCTAAGCCGGCAACGTGGCAAGGCTGAAGTTAAGAGCATTTCCTCATCAGTAGAGTTGAGCGAACGAACGAATGTTCTTCGCTGCCACAGCTCCTACAACTTTAGAGTCCGTAATTTGGCGCCAGTGACAAGTTGCTCAAAACAAAACTTACCTCTTGCGAGGTCCTAATGAAGGTCTTTGTAGAGAAACAGCGAGATCTTATCCAGGACACGGCTTGCAATTTTTACTCCCTAGTTCTTCATTAAAAATCGTTCTGCCGCTTCAAGAACTTATCGTAGTTAGATGGAAAATTAGGTTCCGGAACGGGATTAAATGAAACAAATATAATACCTGGAAGTTACTTCCATACAACTGCAATATGAATATTTTTCGCTCACTTTAGAATACTATTCACGTAAATTTCGAATTGAATGATATTTTTGTGACTAGCTAGAGTATATGATTTAAGTATTGCTATATAGGTAATTTAAATAGGTCATTACAATAATCATTTTACCTACTTACCGACAGTTAAATTACATATCCTAGGTAGTCACAAAAATATTATTCAATTTGAAACTCACGTAAATAGTACTTTAAAGTGAGCGAAGAATATTCATACCACAGTTGTCTGGAAGTAACTTCCAGGTATTATACTCTGTTTCATTTAATCCCGTTCCCTAACCTAATTTTCCATCTAGCCACGATAAGTTCTTGAAGAAGCAGATCGATTTCTAATGAAGGACTAAGGAGGAAAATTTGCAATTATAATACCTCAGAGACAAACATGAGTTTGGAAAATTTATATTTTTAAATATTACCCTCACTTTTATTATTGAGCCAAAGAGGGAAAAAAATAAAACATTTTTCAGCATGTACGTATGGTGAACATATTTGTGCTAATTTCAAACCGAAAAATCCCAAATGAATAAAATGAAATGAAAACACTTGCAGCAGACACCACTTCGCGATGTTCATTTTTTTGCTTTCGTGTTACGCTTTCGATTCTATAACCATGCTCAGTGAAGTTGAACCGCTTGTAGCTGTTCCACAGATTATAAAACATTGAAAATTCAATTCACCATTGCATGTACAGCGTCTAAATCATGTCAGTGGTTCAAAGAAGAAAAAGGTTAAAAGGGATAGTTTACAGCATTACGTTCCGGAGAGAAAAATTGAGTGAAAATGCAAGTAAAAGAGAATGGTATGAAGAACTTAGGTTATTAAGTATTATGAGCTTCTAGTTATGTACATATTTCAGTACCTCAGCCAATGTGTGTAAAAGCTCATATAGCATACTAAAAGAATCATCAGGATAAAACCGATTTAGAGTTAGCTTTGTAACGGTGTGGATGACTCTTCTAAAGCCTTAGATTTCGTGAATTTAGTAATTCCGTTACGTAGGTGTAAAATCCAAGTTGAATTACAAATCTGCAACTCACTAGGCCACTGTGATGGTTTGTCGAATTGAGAATATGATTTTATAAGAGAGATTACACCTAATTTTACTTAACGGATTAGATAGCTTTTCCGTTTCTCATCATTTTAAATCCTCGTATATAGCCGCCGTAGTAGATGATTGCTTTCATAGCTACATTCTTTTAACTTTTGAAAGTAAAGGGATCTCTGTGTGTCCTCGTGTAAAGAGAACTTCTAGCACAACTGTGGCTAAGTTGTTTCGATTGTATTTAAAATTTGCATAACTTCAGCAAGTGCGATTATGTTAAGCATTAGAAGTTTACGGTGACTGTGTTGTTGCGCTCTCGCTCAGCATGTATTGCTAAGACCATTTGTGGTGAACGCAAAGTTCGTGGCATTTGAACTCTCATGCGATAAGAAATTTACACTGGGTAATGAGATGGTTAGCTTGGTATTGTTGGATAACTCAGAACTGGCTACACGAATACTGAATATATATATTTGTTTTCGGGTGTTTTTGAAGATTACATAATTTTAAGATTTTGGCTGTTATTTCCCTTCATTTTACTTCCTAATTTTCTAGTTACACGTGTCAGATAATATTGTGCTATTTAATCTCATTTATTTCTGTCGATCGGTTGATCAGAGATATTCTTGACTCACGTTTGCCTTTTGTGCTCCTGAACTAATTACAGTTATTAGGATTTTTTTCGCAATTGATGTCCCTATTTTATGTATCAATAAAAATACTCAAGCGGATCAGCAGATCGAAGCCTTTTTGTGCTATTTTATCAGCAAAACAATGTAATTTCACCTGTATGGAGAGGTCAGTATATCGTGTTTCTGAAGTTTAAGGCTTTATAGATGTGACTGACCTTGGAGAACATCAGGGTGTAAAGGAAAACATATTTTGCTTAATAGTGTTAATCCCTAATTGCATACTGCTAATTTCTAATTACTTAGTGGTAATTACTAATTGAGGAAGTATGAGTAGGAAGGATGTCGGACTTTATCTCATTAACGGAAAGAGTGAGTAGATATTACAGTGGAGAGCTGCTATTTAAGGTAATTCGTCATACAATATCTCATTAAAGCCTTCTGTGCCTACAATATTATGCATTCACAGTAATGTTGTTTTTGTGAACGCAGAGCGTTTTGTGTAGCATTGCAATAGCAACACGTGACCTATTTTAAGGTCAAATCGTTGTCGTGGTAGAGGATTGTAAGACAATCTATCAAGCTGAGCTTATAAAGTCCCAAGGAGACTTAAATCATCATTCCAATGAGAAATCGCGAAGAAATTTATTGGGTCTAATAGAACTATCTGAGTCAGAAAAAAACCATCACAATCCAGTTTAATTTCACCATTAAATCCGTTCAGATTTTTGTATACTTTTTAGTTGTAAGAAGAATGTATATTTTCATTTTAATATTACCATATTCAGTTCACCATCAATTGAATATATGATAATGAAAACATTTTTTGTGCGGCAGGAAATCATTATACTAATCAAAAAATTATGCACAATGACATTTTTTACCCACTACCTGAGAAAAATCATTTGAACTCATCGATGAATGAAAATAATATAAATGAATTTTGATGCTAGAATTAGCATTTCAACAATGATCAATTTACATGTATTTTACGGAAATATTGTGACGTACATGATATAGTTACTTTCGACCAACAGTATAGAGCTTCTTATTCTAATCTTTTAAAGCTATACCATCATAGGAGAACCGTGTTCCATGGTTAAATTCATTATCCTGCATTACCTTAATCTCAGGTGTTCTATTTATTAATGTAAATTAGTACAACTGGACGCTCAACACTAAAGGTACGAACCACTATCCTTTAAAACCTATGCATACTGGTATCTATAAGGCTTAAAGGAATTGAAGTTCTGTATATTTTCATGATAATTTTTCATTTAAAACACAATAATTCGTCGTAGATCTTTAATGCGTTCGTCTTGAAAATAATTTTCAATTAGTCGCACCTAAACCGTAGAATTTTCATGGGAACTATCTAGTGTATATATATATATATATATATATATATATATATATATATATATATATATATATATGTGTGTGTATATATATGTATATATATATACATATACGAGTATATATATATATATATATATCTGTGTGTGTGTGTGTGTATCAGATGACAATATATTTGTAAAGTAAATATGTTTGTTTAGACTGTGTGTTCGAACGAGTCATGTATGTCTAATTTGCGCTAGTTTTCTGCAGTTCTAGTATAGGCTCGAAAAAAATGTCTAAGGCACATCTCCACGGCTTTCCATAGTTGTGTAATCATATTGTTTATGCGATCATGCCAGTTTACGTGAATGCAACAAAAATGTAAGAAAAATTTTGATGCAACATAAATTTATAGATACCCCATTCTAGATATTTCAATTGTCATCTTTCATAACAGTGTAAACTTAAGCATTAAATTTTCAAGTTTTAACATGTAATTTCAACTTATTTACTTCTCAACTAATTTTTTCACTTATATAAAACATTACATCAGTTTGTTAGGATTAGTATTACTATTTCACGAGTAAGAAAGTTTATCGTATTCTCTTTTTGTAGTTGCGTAATTTTAATTAACAAAAATGTGCTTACTGTCTACAAAATATTCAAAATAATAGCGATTTGCACTGTTTTTGAATAAAATTAAATTGAAAATACTTTGCATGCTTATGAAAGCCTTTAACCCAACAATGGTTTTACTGAACGAAATGAAACCTATGTGACCTTAATGGTTAATGAACAAGCTCACTGAGGTTATTCTGCACACAGACGATATTCTACTAGTCTGATTTCAGCTCAGTGCATGTGTCATGTATGAACTTGATTTCAATAAACTATTGTGTCTAGCTTTTTTTATTGCTACTGTAAGTTTATCATACAATGGCTCTACATGTTCTGGAAATCATTCAATGAAATTAATAGCACTAGATATCCCTTTCAACTTTCTCGGAATCAAACTAAACATATTCATGACATGGTCGTCCAACCTCTATTTCTCAGAAAACATGAAATCCAATGTAACAATTGAGCCGGTAATCTAATTCTGAACTCACTGATCAAATGTAAGAGTCTTCCTTAAAAATACACGAAACATTGTTAATTTTGAGAGGAAATTCTGACGCTCAATTAATGAATTCTATTTCTCATAATCTCGCCTGCAGATCGGATGGAATCTTCTCCCGGTGACAGATTGAAGCTCTTTAGCCTAAGTAAAGTTTGTGCAAATCCAAATCAACTCTGTACCTAAATTAAGCTCATCCCAATGAGTCTCTATCATAGGTAACTACAAAAAAAATTAACATTTAGAATCAAAAATTCAATCAATATGCAATGTGTACCTAATTGAAACAAGGCTTCTTCCCATTTAATTTCCTCTAACATAAACGAGCAGATTGGAATTCTCTGACGAGCTTCACACTGATGGCAATACGTGTGCTATAACAACTACGACTATCTCACCACGGAGAAAGACTAGAAATTCAAAGGAGCTCTCTGAACTATAATCGGCTGCATTTCAGTTTCTACATAACGCCTTTGAAAGTAAGAGACGTCAAATATTAGCGATATTGTGTCGTAGGTTCCAGCGTTTTAACTAGACTGAATCAGGATTTCATGTGTTGTTAACAGTAATTTTTGCTACGTATCGCGTTCTATACTCATTTTTTTACGTTCACGATGGAAAATATCATTTGGAGTAGACACTGTACGAAAGAAAAATATTTAACGCAATATCTAAATATATTCCATGTTGATTCCCGAGAATAGTTCAGCTATTAAAGTAATTAGGAATGCGTCGGACAATTCCTGAACGCAATGATATTGGTAGCGCTCGCGCTTCACCACAATCTCAGCAGATTATGGTCATTGAAGTAAACTATTGGTACGACTAGAACTCATGGGCACGGTTTGGGGCGTCCTACGTTCGCCAGGTGGCCACATAACGACCTCATAAAACAATTTTATGACTGAGATCAGCGTCAGAGACCCAGTCGATTGTCACGCCATCACAGCTCCACTGCAATCAGGGTTTCTTTTCAAACTTGCCAACTCACAGTCAAACTCGTTCAACTTCATTTCGATGAAAGAAATCGGTATCGGTTGTTGACTTCTACTTTACGATTGTCTTGTAAATATTAGTTTGGTTGAAAACTAGAAAATATTCATCATGTTCATCGTACCAATTATAAAGTTTCTTTCTTAAGGGTATCGAGGGAAGACGGCTTAGGAATGTTGAATGAATTTTGCTTTTGATGTTGATTGGATGTTGATTTTACAGGTATTTTAGACTATTCCATCGTATTAACAACCTCCCTTACAAACTTTATTCACAAATCGTGCTGAAAAATCTTAGTAAAACATTTCAAGTTTCAAAATTATTTCCTTTATTAATTCGTGTTATTGTAAAATATATCTAAAATTTAAACTATTATTTTATATCTACAATAAGATAGTTACAACTTTGAAAAACATGTATTCATCCGTGTATATTCATTCCCAACATTCTTTCCGCTTTAATTGCGTCCGCACGTGTTTCTAAATTAAATACGTGCTTGTAACTCTCGAATTTATAAAAGGTCAACAATTCAACATAAAATTGAATTTTGCTAACTTGTATAGACTTCTAAAATAAGCTCAATGTATAAAACCATAAAATGTTCTACACTACTGCACTACAATGACAGTGAAAATAATTGTAAAGACGCATTGTGGTGGCTAAACATATTAGAAATAATATCTCAAACTTCAGTTTGCATATCAATTAAACAAAATTTACTACAAATTAAATTTTGTTTACAAGTGTGGGGAAGCTTTTCACACAATATTTACTTTTCTTGAAAGTAATGTGTTCTATTTACAAGTATTCATTTTGAATTTTTCCCTAGTCTTCTTATAATTTTTTTGTTTAAGCTTCCGAATAGATTTTGAAAATTGTGGCTCTGAGTTCTAGTGTGGCTATTTACTGCTTCTTATGACTAATTCATTACTTCTCTCCGCTGTGAATCTCTAAAATCAAACCACACCCACCCACCAACCCTTCCCTCCCCCCCTCTGCGATAGCCGACTAATGAGGGCAGTTGAGAGTAGAATAAATTCAAAGCAGCCATTTCCCTCTAAAAGTACTTGAAAAAATTCAGACTGAACTTACCTTGAAGTTCTTTTTTACCTTCGACAAAGAGATGCTCAGTTAACTTCCTGTAGTTTATTTACCTTGTTCGTGTGTTTTTCAACGGCATTCATTATTTTCAGAGACGAGTCAGCAAATTCTTGCAGTACGAAGCTCGTTCGTAGAAAATTTTCAGCCGTAAAAATTCTTCGTGTACAAAGAAAATTGCAAAATTCTTTCGACAACGCAAAGAATATTTTGATTATTTTTTCTTTGATGTTTCTTAGTCGGTAGCACCTCGTTGATTAAAACCATTACTTGATCAATGTTCCTGCCAGATGGATAATCGTCCATGACATTTTAAATTCCATCAATTGTAGATCCTATTATTCCGTTTGGCGGCAAATTAGATCACAGTTTTAAATTGAATCACTAAATGTTTCAAAGGTTTTTCAATTAAGAAAGTGTGCATTTTAATATAGGATAATTCTGGTGGACTAGTAGATTAAGAAAACACATAAAAAAATGTATAGCTCATGAATATTTTTTAACACATCAGATTTATTGTATTTTTTCAACATCTTGTTTATCCACTGTCAATTCAATTGAATACGATTTATTTTCGTTTTAGTAATGCATTTAATTAATTAGCCAATAAGTAAATCACATCGCTGCGGCAACCTTTAATTGTCCCTCACGGCAGTAATTAAAACGTCAATGCAATGAAACGGAAATGTTTACGAATGATTTTTACTGCTCTGCCTCATTCGTCTGAACATATTGGCTCTCGACAGGTCAAAATTTCTGTACGTACAAAATTGTTTTGAATATTTTGCCGATTAAGGCGATCCTTTGATTTAGAGACATCAGTATTTTCTCATGAAAATTCTTTTTAGAGATTGTATAGGACAATAAATTATGCTTAAATATATTAGGTTTTGAAATTTTAGTCTATATGTCATACAAATTAACTTAAGGAAGTCGTTGAGAGTTAAAACAATTCACTTGCGATACACAACACGTGACTCACATAAATAACAAAATCAATGTACAAGTATTTTTTCAAAATACTTTTGAAAACTGTTGCTATCTAGTAGATTTCTTGATCCCTATCAGCTTAAGCTTAATTGATGGCAACGTCATTGTATACCTTATTTACTTACCTGTAAAATAAAGCAAATGAATGCACTGCGACCTAAGTTAGCAGAGGAGCGGTGACAAAATTCTTTCAATACTCAATCATCCCAGTGTATGGTAAATTAACTCACTCATGTCCAGAGCTTACTTTTCAATGCTTGCACTCTTGTGCATCACATATCATTTGTTTTGGACAAGCGTTTTCATCAACGAAACTAAAACTTACCGTTTCAAAATTAGCTTCTGTAATCGACGTTGAGCCGCCCCAAGACACTGCGTAGACTCGAGCTTTATTAAATCCCTGGAGTTTTAATTGCCCCTAAACTTTGGTTCACGACAGCATTGAATGGAATTCGAAATATCACCTTATCTCTCTAAGTACGAACGCTCTTTATGTGCTGTTTGCAGGCAGTGCATTCGAAACAACTGGCTTTTGAAGTATACAACATTTTTTCGCACTCTTTCTGTATTTCTGAAATGAGATTGTGATGTGCACATCCCGAAACTTCGACTCAGGGTTAGTTGTTCTTATTTTCCAGTACACTTGTATCTACTGTGGTACCAAGATGAAAAAAGCTACTCTCCAACATCTGAAGTTTAAAATTGTTAGCAATTTTCCAGTATAGTTTGAAAACCACACTCTGCAGGGTTGAAGTTACATTGTATTATATGCATCATCGAAACTTTACGAGTAACTTTTGGTCTACGAATTAGAATTTATCAACAAAATGTTCCAAATACGTGAGACACTACATTTTATTGAGGAAATTCAAACCCATATAACTTGGCATAGAAGTTGAATTATAGGAGGTAACGTATAATTTGACATAGTAGCAAAATAAAGGAATCATGACTATCATTACAAACAGCTTTTAGTTTCAAAAGCAATATTAAATGATTGTTCATACGTTCATAGGTGCGTATAGATGAGTCATCTTCGGCCTTTAGGTCCAAGATTATTAATTTACTTTATTATGAGTAATTATTAGTCTATCAGTTATTTAACTTCTAATTAAAACTCTCCTCTGAGCTGGAATAAAAGTTGAGACATGTCACTGAACCAGAGGCAGAACTAGGCGGCTGTCCACACCAGCGACAAAATTAAGTGACCTTCGACTCTGGAATTTTAACTAAGCGTTCTAAACGGTCACAATCAGCCTTTGTGCTCTGTTAATTGCAATTTTTACCACGCATTCACTAAAATGCGTGACGAAAACTTGAACTACTATCATGTGCATTAACGCCTCTGAAAAAGTATATAAATTAAAGATAGTTTACTTGCTACCCGTGAGAGTCTGTAGTAGATGATAACTTGCCCAATTGTCAGCGAAAAACTATTTTTTCTAAAGTGAATATTGTTTCGGTCACACAATGAGTTTACTGAAGAATTAAGACTGGGATACTATAATCATTTTATTATGTTAAAATGTCCTCTATTACTTTGACCTTCCGATAATCAGTTACATAGATCTACAAGAAGTAAATTTTGCATACTAGTAAATTGTCGGTTAATGTATGTACGTATGTAAAACAGGTCTCACTCCGTTCTGAAAAGGAAGACCTGCTCGCCGCAAGATGCTTTTGTGCAGCTCATGCAACGTTTCATGTGTAGAAAAACCTAAGAAATTTACGGCTTCGAGCATTCTACTGTTAGGTGTAAGCATACAAGTGACTGATACTTCGATTCACAATTATTTTTGTGCACATGTGAAACCATAAATATTCTTGCTACTTCGATGGCACTTTCAAGATAAACCTTCAACTGCTTGATAATCTATTATGCCAGGTTCGTTTGTCTTATTATCGATATGCCGAAACTTAGAGAAAACCTCATCTGAGTCGATCCGTGCCACGAGAGCGAAAACGCCGCCAATTAAAAAAATCAGTTTTCTTTATCCTTTTCTATATATCACGGTTATAATCTACAATAGTTGACCTACAAAATGAGACCAAAAATACACCAATATTTTTATAATTAATCATGTTATGGGAACTTACATTTTCAAAACTTTGTACAACGATGTCCCAAAACTGGTTTTTGGCATTTTTTCCCTTGTTGCACGCAACGCGACATATGTTTCATAATTAATATCTTCCAAAATGTTCATCCACAAAGGAAAATAACCTTCATGTCTGCTGAACGTATATATTGTTAACGGCGATGAATTTGAAACTTTGAACTAGAAATGGAGTTAAATTTACTGGCAAAATCAATAGAGAAAATTACCACAAAAATCGTTCAATCGTTTCGGTTTGACGACTCCTTCCATTAGGAACAGAGGCAACAGTACACAATCCTCCATAGGCTCTCGACCGTTTATCTAGGAAACCCGAGGGAAATCCTCCGTAAGTTCTGCAATCAGTGAAAACTTCGAATTAGTTTCGCCAAATCACTTGATGATCTTCTCTAACTCCAAGGTAAACTATGGAATGAAAGCACCCAAACTCAATTCACTGTGAAGAAAATGGTTAGTGGATGTTCTTGTAATGTGTTGCAGCTAAGTGAAATTTCATTTTCCCTCTTCGCTTTTGACAAAACACGTTCAGCTTACTGAATGTTATTCAAGGATTTGTAATAATATATGATGTATATTCATGTGTAATTAAAAGTAAAAATCTAATTTTGAGAATCAATGAGATGATTAGAAAATTTGTCGACACGTGTTTACTGGGAAAAAATTAGAGCAAAAATTTAATTTTTGCTTCAGGCGTAAGCCCAGCACTATCTAATCCAAAGCATTTTGATACTTTGTTTGAAAAAATTAGATATATTTTTCCACACCAAGTTAAACTTTTCTTGGCAGACGACATCTCTGAAAAACAAGTAGAAGAAAAGCGACATCCTGGAGCAGGATATTCACGTCCATAGATCCTGCATTAATAGTAAGCCACAGACTCGAAGATAAGGCTGATCGAGAGCAAAATAGCTTCAAACTTGCATGACAGTAACTCTTGTTTATAGCACCGGTCCAGCAAGCATGCGTGTTCAGCATTATCATTCACACGGCGTTTGGTGAACCAAAGATGTCATTGGACTCCAGAATAGCAGCAATTGATTCACTCATTGCAAGGAAAACAGGTACGCAGAATAGTAGAGTTAGTGGTACTGGTTTGACAGTCTTGAGAAGAAGAGACACATTAATGGAGAATGTACAGGTATGAAGAAACTGAAAGTAAATAAGGCTGGTTCACTAGGCGCTGAAAATAAATACAAATCGAGGATGTTCAGATGGTATTTGATAAATCATAACGCCTAATTTCATTTGGAAAGTAGGTTTAATATGCAGTTGCCGGAATTAGAGTGATCATTGTTTTACGCAAACCCTTTAGAATTCACAGCATATTCCATTGCAAAGAAAACAAGTTAAGAAATATCTTTGTATAATACTGTAACATCTTTTATCTAGTGAATTTTTCGTGAAAACAAGCAGAGTTATTCCTTCTGTACCAGTCGGACGGAAAATCATCACCTAACTTTTTACTGGATTTTCTAGGTATTCGTTAGTTGTGATACGTCTCCCAATCATAGGACGGGTGCTTGAAGGAAATTCACATGACACGAAATGAAGATACATTGAGGCTTCATTTGTCCAGCACTTGTCACATACTCGTACTAGCCCAGTCGGAAAATTACTGAAATGGCCTATATAGCTCAATCGGCTATAATTTGGAGCGATGTAATGTGAATTTGGCCTTGTTCATTGTACCAATCCCAAACAGTACTTGTAGAATGTTTTTTAATCATTCATCTATTAGTAGGACTAATTTATTCATAGCAGAAAATGATCCGTATGAAAATGATGAACGAAAATTTGAGTAGTACGGATGTTGAGTAACGTTCCCACTTAATGCTATTTTTTCTTATATTACAAACAATTGTTCGTTTTCTAGCGTTAAAATTTACATGATAATATTTTACTAGTATGGTACTTGGCGTGTTCCAGTATTTCTCCCAGCAGAATCACCATTAAATTTTGAAATAAGAAATAACAACTGTTTCTAGACGATCATGTAAGTATTTGCTTCTAAAAACGCTTTGCAGCTAAAAACATGCAATCAATTAATTCAGCAATGTGTCCAAAGACCTATATGAGTCTCAAATGCCATAAAAATTTCTTTCGGGAAGTTTCATAAAAAATATCTTCCATTATTTATACCATGAAGTCTTGTACATCCATAACTCATGTACTAATTTCTTGAGCATGCATTGATTAAAACATTTTTTCATTTCCTACCACTCATTAAGCAGTTATGAACTACGAATCTGCGCAAGTTTTCCTAAACCTGCAAGCACTAATTCAATTGTGGGCATTTCTGCCTTTTAAGAAGTTAGGACAAAGCACAAGGCTGAATGAATAGGAAAAGTTTCGAAGCGAAAGCTCTCGTTTTCGCACCATTGTCAAAGTTTTCGACATTTTCTTATGATGAAGAACTCAATACGACGATGCTGCAGCATTGTCAATGAGCAACATTTCTTGACCGCAAAGTTATGGAGCCTGGCTACAACGCAGAAGGAGCTGCGCAGTCATCAAGCGGAGAGACAGAGTCACTTGTCGTGAAAACTTCCGCAGAAACTCATTGGTCTCCTCCCTAAAAATGAAATGTGTTTAGAGTTTAACTCGTTTCAACAATAAAACATCTAAAGAAAATTAAATTAATGAAACTGCTCCGGAGTTTCGGATTTTCTTTGTAAATCTCACCGCATTTTACGCTACAAGTAGGTATAGGTTCTAACTTCAATAAACTCCCCATAAACGAGTAATGGAAACGAAATCCTTAAGTTTCTATTCAAGTTAAAAATCATAACATAGAGATACGACTGGATTCAAGATATAGAACAAAGGTTTGTGATTCATTTTATGATTCCAGTTTGTGGTGTGCAGAGAGTTTGCACGCTTTGGCCATGTAACCTTTTGCAATAGAAAAGAACAAACTGCAGAATAATTCGAGCGACGTGAATATTCTTATCGCAACCCATATCTGCAAGAACATTCACCTGCGAAAAAAAGTTACATGAATTCTAGTAGCATATGCATTAATGTCGAGTTAAATCCCGGTGGAAATTGCCGTAACGTCACTTCTGGAAACTTGCCTTAGGTTTTGTTGAGGGCGATATGGCTGCAACAAAACTCTCATTGGTCTCTGTCACTCAACAGGTCCTGGCAAGAAGAAAGAAGCAATCTTAACTTCCGCAGAATACAAATGGCCATGAATATGTGATGAAGGATCAGTCTAGGATGGCCTCAACTAGACCAACAGAAAAAGGGATCGCATAAGAAAACTTGCAGTGGGCTTAGATCAGTTGCAAATGCTGAGAGGCCTACTGCTTCAGATTACTTTTTTGTACGCAAACTTCAGTTTTGAAAATACAGTCACCAGCAGCAATAAATGAATAGGTAATGTTTTCAGTTTCTTTACTGTTATGCGGATGATAGTCTCTTTTGTTTTTGAACTCAAACAAAAATAATAAAATAAAACTTATGATTGCCTTCGTTTTAGGAGCAAAGTACAGAAACAATGAAAATAATATCAATTCACAATTTATTTGTGATAGGAAACGTTTTCTCGTAATAATTAAAAGCAAAAAGGTTGTATTATCATGACTGGCAAATATTAATTGAACTTATTCTAAGGTCGTTTTGATCATTGCATAGCAATATTTACCTGAATATTTCTAAACATATTCTATGAGATGAGTTTAAATTATTTTAAATTTTGATTTACAGCACCATCATATTTTAAAAATCAAGATTAACTGAATAATTATCGAAGCAATTATCCGACCCAAGAATGGGCCAGAAGGTTCGTTCCTATAGCCTCATTCTATTCTATTAAGACTGTCGAATCCCCTCTAAAACCAATAAACTGCTTAGAGAATTTGCATGTGGATTTATCATCCAATGAGTTTGTTATTTTAATGGGACATTTTATGAAATTGAATTTATTTATATCACTGGAACTGCATGTAACACTTACTGCCGTATGATATTTATTCACTGTAAATATTCAATTCGGCGACTGTTGATTATTTTTGCTCCTATAACAAACGAAATGCTAGGTGACATTTTGCCTAATTTGGCATCTAGAGTTAGTTGTCATATATAAGTTTTCTTCAAGCATAGTGCGTGCAAAGTACGAGTATATGAGTAAAGCTAAATAAACGTTGTATGAAGTTCCTGATAACTCCCAAAATATAAAGAATATGTGCAGTGCAGTTATTGACAAAGAAATCTGTACAAGCAACTAAACAATTTACTTTTTTGGCCTTGTGAGAATTTTTTTCGTAAATAATATCATTAGTTTCTTCTTAATGAATTGTTTATTAGGCATTCAGATCGCAAGTGCCCTGTTATGAGTGAAGTCAAGGAAATTCAATCATTTAAAGACTGAGAGAAGTGAGCTCTTAACCGATAAATGAGGAAATAACTCTTAGCATAAAATGGATTAAGAAAAATACAATATTAATATAATAACGTTTAGTATTAACATTTTCCCATTATATTTTTTTTTGTGAACGAAAAATATTTTTAAATAATTATAACAGAAATTCAATAGGTTAACTTCCTAATTACCGAGTACTAAAGGAAAATTCATGCTAATTTATTATTTAAGTTTGATAAATAATTTGCTTAGCCTAATCATAATTCAATATTTAATTATGAAAGTCTTGGATTTTTCCACCCGAAGAAGAGAGAAATGGCTTCTGAGTTCTGCTATTCGTGATAATGAAAGTCATTAGTTATTCAAGCTTTACAATTCATAATCAAAGATATTGTAGGTCTGTAGAAAAGGCTTGTGACATGGAGGAATACCTATGCGTAATTAGTAAAAAGTTTCTGAACTTCCATACTGCCCAGTAAGCAAGGCTCAACAGTATACGTTTCTTCAAGAATAACAAAATTGTGCTTTTCTTGTTGAATGTGATGATGGTGGAATGATATGAACTATCCAAGAGATAGCTGATTTTAGGGTAACGATGAATTCAACATTACTGAGCCTCCTTTAACAAATTCTTAATTCTGAACTAACAGCTTATTTTTTAGTTTGTAAATTCGCCATGTATTCTGTATTTTTATATAAAATAATCAGTTTAAATGAATCCATGTGAAATAAGTATTGTAAAATGGAATATTTATCATCATTTATCCATCTACAATAGTAAAATCTAAGAATGATCGTAATGACAAAAAGAAATACTGATTAATACTAAAATTATTCCGTACTGCTATCATCAGTAACATGATTTTTATTACTTATTTATTTTCATACGTCTCTGCTAAATGCTATCATTTAAAACAAATTAAAGGACCGAAGACAACAATTTTCAATCTGACAATTGGTAATACTGGCTCCTTACACAGCTTGAATAACACACAATGTAATAGTTCCTGCTACTCAATAAGGAATCCGTTTCAAAAGAAGTGCATTTGATTTGCAGATGGCAAGAATGTTTAGATCTCTTGCGGCTAAGGTTGCGTCATCATTAAAGCAGAACAAGGCCTACTTGCTTGTGCTGCCTGTCTCTCAAGAATAAATCCAACACAAAGGATGACACCCTAAGCTCAAAATCTTGGTAGTTGTAGCTGACTTCTGCGTGACTTCGCTGTGGGAGCTTCCCATACATGCCAAGACGCATACATGGATTGCTGCACCCTTTATTTTCGTAAATATCTCTTTTTCTTCATTTTTCTGTCATTTTCTAACTAACCGATGTTTTCCTAAGTCTGAGGTGTTGCCCGTCAGGAGTAGATATCCCTGTACAGAAAGGAGTCAGAAGACCGTATGGGCAAACCCTATTAAAGTAGAGTGGAGTGCCTAAAAGCAGGGCAGGAATCCCAGACTGGATAAGACCACACCTGTTAGGTAGGCTAACCAAAAACATTTGGTATAGGCTGTTAGGGAAATAAATAACAAACACTAGCGGTGAAACCCAAAGACAGTACAAGAGCTCCATATGTCAAGTCAAAGCCGAAGGGATTTCCACAACGACAACCAAAACCAGTTGAACAAGTAGCCATACGACCGGTATCAAGATACGACATCACAATTTACGCCGTTGACGGTAACAAACGTGATTTATCGGAAGAAGAGCTGTCACTAATGGTTCACCAGCAGCAAGTAAAATATCACCTAGGATCAAAATGCACTCAATCACAGGATGTCGTAAAATTTTTGTTTGAAAACTGTAAAATAAAAGAATTTAAAGAAACAATAGTATGGATTGGAGAACAAGAGTTTAAGAAGATTAGATCCGCCACTTAAAGAACGCTTGAAAGGTCGGGAGAGGGAAAGAAGATATGCAGAGAGAGACGACTCTCAAAGTAATGCAGCATAATGTACTGAGCTGGAAAATACATAAAAAAGCATTAACGAATATTTATTTTAGAATAGATTCAGATAGAATATTAATAAATGACCATGGTTGTAACAATAATGAACAAATGAAAATCTATAACTATAACGTATACAAAACGAACACGCCCAACGAACCGCACTGCGGAAGTCCAATAGCCAGAAAAAGGACACTCACATACAGAATTAATGAATCATACTACAGAGACATGTTAAGCGCCACAATACACATTGCAGCAGCATACGTTCTGTTTAGAATAAGATATTTGCAATACCTAGATTTTTATTCACTATTTAGCAAGAGTTATCCCAGATATTTCATAGATGATGTCAATTTTCGACACACCAGACTAGATTCAGGCAATAACAATGTAATGGGTGAGCAACTCATAACATTAATGGACAGGGAATATCATTAAAGACGGACTACACTTCCCTACAGACATAACCCACTGATCAAAAACATCACCAGACGTCATTCTTACCAACACAAAAACATATCATAACACACATGCACAAATAGGCCCAAACACACCCAGTGACCACTACCTTATCATTTACATTATCACTATATAACCCATACAAATTCCCTTACGACCACGTAGAGCATACGATAGAGCAGACTAGACCGGATATAAAGATGACCTAAAAGATAATCTTGTGCTTGACTTGCGAGCAACTACACCAAGCCAACTAGATCAACACGTAGAAGAATAGACCACATAAATTCAGAGAGCAAGCAGTAACAGAATCCCCATAGTCACATCGTACTTTACTACATGGTTTAAGATTCCATAAAATAACTGTACTAACAAGGGTTCACGATTATTTATTTAAAGAAATTCGGGAGAGTAGGCCATCACCGGAAAGAATGCGTAGACTCAATAAACTAAGACAGGAGATAGCGGAAGAATTTAGAGAGAGAAAGAAAGAAGCCTGGGAAAAGCTAATAAGTAAACTTGACACAGAAAAGAATGACCGCAATTTCTGGAAAACCATCAAACGAATAACGGGGCAAAACACTAAAAAAGAGCAAAGATTCCTTGTGAATGACCAAATTGAAGAAGAGTACGAGGACAAAGGCAAAGAACAACTTTTTCGTCATTATTAGAGAGGCATATTTCGGAAACATACGGATGAAAAGGATGAGTTTGACAGGCAAAACCATATCAGAGTGCAGTAATGTATGGAAAACAAAGAATCACAATAAACACATCATAACATAAATGATTTTAGTAAACTTAGACGGCAGACATCATTACTAACATTGGAAGAAATGAAAAGATACATTAAAGAGTTGAAACATAAAGCTGCAGAAGAAGACGATATAACCAAATACTAACTTATTAATCTACCAAAAAACATGATTACCAACCTAATTACAATCATGAATACTTCCCCGTCGCTGGGATATTTTTCCCGGCAATGGAGAACGTCCATAAAGATTTTTTTACCAAAACCAAATAAGTCACCTACCCAGCACGTAAACTATAGATCTATATCCTTACTTAGCATTCCTGAAAAATTTAAGAAATGGTCATTAATGCAAAGTTCACTGATTACCTGGAGAAATACAACATTTAAAATAATCATCAGAACGGGTTTTGAAGAGGCAAGGGGACAAACGCAGCAGTAACACTAATGTACGAAACAATCGTTGCCAAACATGCAAATAAAGAAAGAATCAACGTTATACTACGGGATACCAGTAGGGCATTTGACAGGGTGTGGCACTTGGGACTTAAATATAAATTACTTAACAAAAACATCCCTGATTACCTAGTTCGCATTATAAATAGTTGTCTCACAAATAGGACTGCAAAAATTAGGAAAAATAATTACATAGGGCTCAGTTTCGAAACAGGCAGTGGGGTAACCCAGGGCGGATGCCTCAGCCCAACACTGTTTACCTTCTACACACACGATTTACCAGATCCCTTAAGCAACAACATTAACATAGAGTATGCAGATGACATTACTCAGATTATTTCAGAAAGAGGCTCTGAAGGCAGAGTGAAAAGGACAACAGAAAGAGAAATACAAAACAATGATGACTCTGAAGACAAATAGAAAATCATAACTAATCAAACTAAATTCAAAATAATACCTCTACTAAAGGAAAAGAATGAGCCTGTAAGAGTTGGAAACACTGTTTATAGTTACAATAAATCTGACAAAATGCCTGAAGTTCTTATTAACACTCATGGATTTCCACCCACGCACGACAAAGAATTAAATTAGGAAAGTATTAGATAAGAAGCTTATATAGATTGAAGGATTTAAATAGTATCAATAAAAGAAAGTCATACAATGTCTATGTAAATTCAGTACTAACTTACCCTGCCGTTCCACTCCACATAGTTCCAAAAATAACATTACGTAACATGCGAATAGTAAAAAATGACGCCTCCCGATTTATACTAGGAATCAGAAAAATAGATCAAGTACCGTCATGGGATATCCAGCGACTGACTGGCATTACACCAATTAATATATTTCTTCACAACCAATCAAAGAACATATGGCAAAAAGTGAACAGTTTTATCGACACACGGAGAGAAAATTTGATTGATCTGGGTGACAATCCAACCAGAAAACCTTTCCCCTCTAGCAGAACAACAGCACACGGAGCTGTTCTACAGCCCATAGTAGAAACACACATGACCTCCGTGCCGGGAACGGCCTACTCTAGCGGGTCGGCCGGTGCGGGGGAAATAACTCACAGACATTACAAACTATAGAATATATTTTCCTACATTCCCTTCGTGGCCGCAACGGTCTGTATTGGGCGAGGACCGGCGACCATGCGGGGAGGAATTAACACAAACATCCACTTCAGGTGGACCAGGGAGACAACTCATAGTCACCGAGTTAAAAGAATCACATGATATCAATGCCAACATTTTTCAAACGAGAACCACAAATGACCACAGAAAAACAAACTTTAGATAAAAAAGCTTGACAGTAAACTGAATAAAACACATTACACAACCAACAGACACACTTCAGACTTAGCTGGAAGTGCTGGCTCATTATTTTTCCTTTTTCTCTTTCCTCATCTTCTTCCTTCATTTTATTTTCACTTTTCAATCTGTTTTCTCCTACTATACTCTACCCTCCTCTTCTTAATTTAAGGCTATCCAATTACCGTACCCTAAGCTCACACGTGACGGTCGCTCAGTTGATATCCTAAGCATCTAAACATCAAGGAGCAGTTTATACGCTTCTTCAATATCGGTCGTCGTAACGAATATAATTGTTGCAATAAGTTGTTATGCATCTTATAACGAATTAAATATATTATCGTAAGTAAAGCACTTCTATCGACTGCGTTTCGTAATTGATCAGAAGCCCCAAACTCGAACAAAGCATGCTGTTTAGTACCGGGTATCACAACTGAGAACTTTTCTATTTTCGTCTCGGTGGTTAAACGTGGAATGTAATAGCAATAAAACTAAATGCTATTAAAGATTGTTGTTTCAAGAAAATGTTTTCTGCTTAAATTGGTACGCTTTGTTGAGCTTGGGAATAAGATTAATCATAAAAAATTACCAGCTGCATAAACTTAGTTATTTTATGATGGCTCCAATTCAAGTAGAAACTTTACTTGTTTTTTCGTAGTTACTTACCACTTCTGATCTCATAAGTACCACAGTTGAGTTTTTGTAATTATTTCTAAATGCCTGGAGTACATTCACCGCTAAAATATTTGTTCAAAATGATCATTCGTGAGTTCAAACAGGTGATTATAAAAGAGTGTTCATGGAACTACTTGCTTCAGGGTATGAGTATTCAACTTTTACAGCAGATGCATTGTCTTTATTTTTTATCCTTTATTGCTCATAACAGGAATGAGGTCTTGGCAATTCTACCTCGTGTTAATTTTGGTGTATACTTCGAAACTGTCGTCTTGTTGGAGTCTCATCCTCAACAGCTAAAAATATGTTTCTAATCCTCATTGCATGACTGGCTCAGATGCTCATCTCGGTCGCCGAATGCAAATAACAGTTTCTTCTTAACATTGATATGCGTACAGATCTACATTGAGACTAATATCGTCACCAAAACTCTCCTCAGAAGGTCGTCTCAATAAATAACTTAAGGAAAGATAACGTTGGATGCTTCAGCTGCGTCGCAATGGGTTTCTGAAAACTCTCCTAATTATCTTCTGGTACGAAGCCCATGACTGTTATCTGGCTCTCAGCAATGACGCTCTAGCATCTGCGTTCGCCTTCGCTTTTGCTAATTGGAGCTTGGATCTATGCTACACGATCTCTTCGGATTTAAGCAAATTTTGTTGGCTCTCATATGAGCTGTTGTCATACTTTTTAGATGGTAGCCTCTGGAACCCTTCGAGATGTTTTGCTCATTTAGATGCCTGCATTCGCATGACTAGTAACTTGTTTGTATGAGGAAGTATCCTCAGGACACTCGTGCTAATCTTCTTAAGCTACAATGACTAAAATAATATTACAATGCGTAACATCACGAAACTTTTCTTACTATTGAGCGATTCTTCATAACTCCCGTAATATTAACTCTCGTAGAAAGGTGAAAGGAAAGATACCTGTGGGGAATACCTGAACGTTTTAAGATTTTGAATAAAGAATCAATGGGTCATGAGGCGCAAGACTTCATAATTTTAGTCAAGTCTTTTCCAATAACAGTTATTGTTTACTTAGAGTTCCTATCATGACTATAGGGGCATGAAACCCTGAAAAAACATGAATGCGCTGTGGAGCCTTAAGTTCTAAAACCATATGATATTGGGTCAAACTACCTCTCTAAGAATATATTTTTCTTGCACTTCGGAAGGCACTAAACGTATATAATTACTTACCTCCCTACCAAACAGCTTACTGCGACCTAACACTAATCAACTGACCCAAAAAGTTAACGTCATGAAGGCATTTGTATAGAGTTTTCAGACAACTGATACGAGATGAATGCATACCTACTCAGAAGCTTATGTTTCGTAATTATAATGAATTATACAGATTCTATTTCGCGTTGGGAACTGAAAACACAATATAGTTAGATCACTAATGAAGTGTGCGACACATTTTGTTCTCATTGTTCAATGAATATACAGTGATTATGTACATAAATTATCAAATAAAAATTTACATTTTGGCTATCAAGTCATAGTCATTTCGAAAGGATAGCACTTGGAAGTGAATGGTTGATTGGTTTAATGCAGTTTTAGTTATTGTACAAACAATAATCAATAACATTACAGAGAAATCAACAAACTTTATTCATAAAATTCTGTGCACACGATAATATACTCATTATTACGAAAACTTGGTCATGAATGAAATTAGAATCTGAAGATTTATCGCTTCAGAAAAAAAAAAATTCTGAGCTCTAGGTTTTTTGCCCCATCTATTTTTCTAATCGTTAGGATTTGGCCTAATTTAGGATTTCAGCAGTTTAATTATTGATGTTTGTCTCAAATTCTCAAGATCCAATTGCTAAAGTTTGGTCGTTATTAAACAAAAGTGAAAGTTTATTCAACCCGTCTTTCATATTTTCGTCAAGAAAATTACTTGAACATATATGCTTGATTATCTTCAGTCATTCCATGTTTCTTCCTCTTATCTCATTAAAAGTACTTCTGTTGATTTTTTGGATTGCTTCACAAAAATTCAGTTAAGGATTTCTTGCCCAAAGGAACAAACAGTTATGTTTAACTCGTTTATCTTGAAAGAAATGTCAACTCTTTTTCAATAATGAAACTTTATTCTCTACTTTTCTGGTTGTATCAGCGTACGACTACCCCTCTGAATATCATTGGTCAGTTTTACACGTTATACGTATTTCTGAATTACGAGTAATAATTAGACAAACATGAACGCATCTTGATTTAAATTAGTTTAGTTTTTGCACAGAAGAGCCTTCTGTTCTCACGAGTCGTTACGTACGTAGAAAAATTTGATTAGCTCACTACGCTAACGAAGTTTAAGAATTAGAACTCAACAATTGTTGCGAGAATGACGTCTCAGAATGCAGTTAACAGCTCCTGTGGTCCTTTCCAGCAAACACGCACCTTTCCCCGTGCGTGTTGAGTTTTACGTTCATAGAATCACTAGCTCTTTTCCATACCAAACAATTTTACTCAAAACGGTTCTTGTTTCTAACTTGCCTTCACTAAATTACTACATTTTCATGAGTCAACTGGAAAAATGATTTATTTTTGCCTATGCATTCGAAATTAAATTCGGATGAGAAACTAATGTTGACATTCCTGGGTATTTTACGTCCGATATTGAGTTGTAACAGTAGTCTAACTCTCCTGTTAAGATCATAAGTTCATGGAATAGGAGTGGCATTACAGTTCCCTCGCAATACGACTCCTTTGTATCGAGTCCTATAAAGTCTATCCGAGTACACAACCTCACACATGGTACTATAAATGTTAATCAAACCTCCATACGGTGAAACCTATACTCTATCGGACTATCCTAACACATCCTATTTGTTGCGTAGAATAATAATATTCATCAGCAGATAGGTAAATATTTCTGTGAAATATTACAAAAACACGATAATTATTTCATATTTTTCTCTGAGAACACTAGTAAAAATGTGAAATGCGAGTAATATAACCTAGTTTTTGTCTGTAATGCTGTAGTTATATGTTTAAAAGAAGTGCATAGTTTAGAAAAGTTTAGAATACAATTTTTCCAGTTCGTTCGGTTACAACTCGATGGAAATATTGTGAAATTATTATCAAGTAGGATGATATTAAACTCTGTTTATTCTATTAACCTACCTGAGGAGAAATTTGTGAATAATTTTTCCTTTGCCCAAGAAACGTGAGAACTAATTATTAATAAATGCAAAAAACATCTGAATTTTCTAAATTTAATAATTTTAAATATGCAGGAAGCCCTATAAATTCTGGCATAAAGTTTCCATCAAATAATTATGGTAAATTTTTTAATACCTTATTTACAAATTTGAATACATGTTCACAATATCGTCAGTAATGTTTCAGTAAAATAGTAAAGGATGAATATCCCTCGCTTCTTTATTCCATATTCAAGTGTACCAGGCACAGCTTCAGCAGCAGCAAACGATGCTTCTTATGTCCTGTCTTGATCACGCTCCAGTAACTAGTTCAAATCTGCATCTGAGCAGTGAGACTTCATCCAAGCATTGACCTCCAAGACGAACCACGTACTGACGTCCATTGTGGTAAAGTCACGGCTTCAGGAAGGCCATTCTTCCTTACACAAGAAATCTAGCACGTCGTCACGAAGCCACCTCTGAGTTCTGTTGGCAGTGTGTGGAGGCTGGAAGACAAATGAGCCATCGTTTAACAAGTTATGTCTCAAGTGCTTTAACGCAGGCTCAAATATAAGTTCTTCCTTATATGTATCCTCAATCTTTACTCCTTTAGAAACAAAAAGCAAGAGAAGTTTGCCGCTTGAAGACACTCCTGAGCAGACCATCATCGAGGAAGATTTTGTGAGCAGTAGACGACTCTGCAAACCCTTGAAGATAATTTACGATTTTCTGACTTGCCAATATTTCAAGTAGCTTAATTACTACTAAATATTCTCGCTTCATGCTAATTTTATCATCAACTACAAATCTAATTTAAGTATGAAAAATTATCGGAAAGAAAGAAAGACTCTTCAGTATGATATAACGGAATAATAAAGCTATATTTAATAAAGATAAACATATATATTCAAAAAATGAGACATAATGCGTGGGTCACTCTATATTTCATGATACAAATAACTGCACGAAATGAACCCTAACTTCATGATAGATGATCATGCACTGCAATCAAGAGATCATCTCGTGTTCCTGCAGTGCTTGACTTATCAAATTGCGCTGATTTAATCTCACTTCCTTCTGTAGAGTTTAAATAACTTCTCCACCACGATTATCTCTGCTTGCTGGAAGTACCCTCCAACCGCCGGAAGACATGCCAGTTGAAAAGTGTTATATTTGTCGGATGTCTACAAAGCTCGGATTGCGGGCCATAAATTCGGGTAAGTTTTTGGGTTTCAGTTCTGATACAAGGTGAGCTATGTCTTGGAGAGGAAATTGCCTGGAAGCACGATAACTTGAACCAGAAGTGCAGAAGTACGTGAACGACTGCTTAACTTGCGCAGTTATCTCTGCAGTCGGGGTCTGTTGCGTTCAAGATTCCGGTCTGTAATGAGTCCCTTGTTTCAAACAGCCCCAGGCTAGTATCTCGAGTGCGAACTGCAAGCTGGGCTGAATAATAGAGTCGAACATTTGACGGGAAAATGAAAAGTATTTTTAAACTAGAGGTAATATAGACACACTAGTTTAAATGTTCCTATGCTGTGTTCTTTTCAAATTCACTTGCTCCCAAACGCTGAAATTTGAGAGAGATACAAGGAATCACAAATCCAATAAACAGTACCTTTTTTTATCTAACATGTGAATCTGATATACATTTAATTTGAAAAAAATTGAATCACACAGGCAATAAATCACGATTCTCAATCAATGTTTCTCAGGATGAGAGTTTGGGCCTCACAGTTGGCTTTGCATTTTCTTGTTCCTTGGAATAAAATGATAATTATTGGTTAACGAATGTACCCAGAAGTATTTCTTTTGAAAATAATTATGTATAATAAATCTAGAAATTGCTAAAATTTTGAGTGACATTCTTCATTTAAGCTCATTCAACTTTATTAATAATTTAAATTATTTTCTTCATTGTCTAGCCACCGTAGTCGAGTGGTATGCGGCCCGTGTTCTGTATCGGGTCTCTGCTTGTGCAGAAAGACTGCGTGCGGGTTCGAAACCCGGCAATGTATACGAGCTATTTCTCGTTTCACGCCGTGAGCTCGCACTTATCGGTAAGACCTCAACTCAACTCATCGCCCATGGACACATCCCAGGATCGTCGCATGGAGCTCACCATCATCCTTACTCTAAGAATGTTAACCTTAAGAATTTAAAAACCAATGTACTAAATGTCTATGTACTGTGTACTTGATTGGAAATAAAGATTGTTTTTTTTTTTGGTTTTGTAAGCCAAAATGCCTCTGTTAAATAGTACAATATTCAAATGAAAATATGCGTAATGTACTGCAAGATATTTGGATGATACCTCACGAAAAAAATTCTGCCTCGGTTCTTCAAAAATAATGCTTACAAAAAAGCTAAACAATTGAATGAATTTATCCTTTCAAGTACGCCCTGTAGAAATACTTTTGAGCCTCTACGTATGTGTATTTATGAAACTACGAGTGCCTAGAAAATCTTCTAAAATGTAAATCAGGTCTCAACACAAGTTGTTGCACACTTCAACAGTACAATCTAAAAACATGAACAGATTTTGTTTGTAGTTCTATTACGACATAAAGTATGTGTTGAAAATCTCTAGAAAAGTTTATAACTTTTGGTATCCGATGCAATTTAGGAAAACCAAACTAAATTTGTATTGCAGTTATGACCGGTTGTTGTTGCAACGCCATGAATAAAATACTTACCTGCATTCATTAAACAACAACAACGAATAAACGTTAGTAAATTTCTTCACATGAGTTTTAACTTCTGCAATCCACAGTATGTATTAAAAAACCTTTTTTACTATTTTTCACATGATAATGTCCATAACCATGCTACGCGATAAAATATCACTATGTACTCTATTTTCACAGATACTTCACTATTACTATCCTGGGACACAGCTTGCGGATACTAAGTACTAGGTATTCGAGAATATACGTCAGCAGACAGAGAATGAGAACTCATTGATCCTTAGTGGGTGAATAAAGTGGTCCAATGCATCATCTTTTAGAAAGTGGCGGGGTACAGCAAGTCACCTGGACATTGTGATTCTAGATCGATGGCGCATGGCGTGTCATGGGAGCATGAAATAACCGTTGAACGTACGTCCTACATGAACATGGCTATAAATTTGAACTAAGAATACTAAATGGCAAGCATATTCTCGATGACACGAACGGGAGTATTTTCATGGTATTCCTTCGAAAGATTTACTTGTTTAATTGTCGAAATATTTCAAAAAGGTGAATTAATTGACCAAACATGGTTGAAAAGCATGACTGTGAACTGTTTTCTTGCTGTAACTGCGTAAAATCTTCTTGGTTAAGTTACGAATTTTAAGCCGGAAAATTCAGTTACAAAGCACAATCACGAAATCATAAACAACAATGACTCTTATAAATTTGAATGTACTACTGTGAATGGGTTTCGTTTCTTAGAAGCTGTTACTAAATATTAGTTCATTGCTTGATTTCATTCTCAACCAGAAGGTTTTCTCTCCAGTTATTGAGAATCTTCCCAAGATTAGGGAACCCATTGAACATTGAGTGCGTGGCGCAATACCCAATATAATGTAGTTCTGTGATAACACTAATAGTAGCAATATAATATTAATTATATTATATATGAAAATATAATATGATGATTAAAGATTTCCTTGTATTAACATGAAAAACTTAGGTGTGCTAATTTTGCCATTGTCTGTTATAGATGCAAAAAGTTATCCACAAAAAACCATCACCCACTCACTATTGTGGTTGCAATTGTCCCATTCCCATTCTTATCAGGCATGGATTTATTTTACGCACGCTTCTTCCATAATAGTTTCTTAGTTAACTCAACCCATCCCACATCCTCCATGTGAGCAGCATAATAATATCAGGTGCCATCTTCATTCCTTGAGTTGAGTTAAAGAATTAGTCGAGCTTCAAGACATCATTAAGGATTTCAATTCTACAACTTGAATAGCTGACTAAAGAAACTCAAAAGACAATTTCGATTTATATTAATTTAGAGCGTTACTGTGCTGTCTTCTTCAGCAGCTAGGTGTGTATTTGTACACACTCCTTAAGAGCAATTCAAAATGTTTATGTTTGAAAAGAGATGGAAAACTTAGGCAATACAAATTATCATGAGTGAGTGACGCAGTATTTTTATTTAAGCATGAATATTTTGTACGCTTATAGGCTTTCACTGCCTCTGTTTTATATTTAAGTTTCTGATTCACATTCAGGATGCCCTTGTTGCTAGGAAAGCGTCATAGAAATTCACCGCTCAATGCCAGCCAATTTTCATCTCTGGAATTGATACGGACAGCTATTAAAAGAAGTAGGACCAAGGCTCAGCGCAGATGAATTCCGCATGGTCTAAAACTGCATCATGGGTCAAAAATATCGGTCATCAATCAGTACTTAACGCAATACTGTTAAAATAATTGGGTCAACTGTTGTATCTTGCAGAAAAACAGTGGCATTTTAATTCATGCTCAAATAAGTCCCCTGATGAAATTTTAGGAGTCGGTTTGAGTTTGGATATAATTGAGGTGAACAACGAAAGTATCACTTAGTTAGAATAATGCACACCAATTTCAAATCATTTATGGGTAACTCGAGAATAAATATCCTACTTAAGAGGCCCATTGTTAAACCTGTAAACCTTACGACTGAAAGTTTAATAAATTAAAAAACATATACTATACAATTATGGTACATTTCCTTTATGTCACAGTTGAGCGAGAAAAAGAATTGTGTCACTGTGTCGAAGAAAATAATGAGATAATCAGAAAAACAAGAGGAAATTAATGAAGACAAAAGTTTATGCTTGAGTGATATAAGTTCGACACTCGTTACTTGCACAACGAATTTTCTACCAGCAGACCACGGTCATCAAACGTGTTCATGACTATTGTTGTTAAGTTATAATCAACAGCTACCTGGGGAAAGAAAGAACGAACAGAACTTTACCTCTGTAAGGAGTTTTATTTCCCACTCACTGTATATAATAACTACATTTTCATAAACAACAAAAACTGAA
>VCRD01000645.1:0-18352 GCA_006783055.1 Trinorchestia longiramus | reverse complement strand
GGAGTTCGGATATATAACTTAACTAGAAAAACAAAGGCCTTGTAAATAAATTAATTTACTACAGATTTATCACATAAGATATCAGACATTTTACAACATTCACACAATGCATATGTAAATCTGAACACGAATTAAAAGTTTATTAGGAAGTGCTACTCTAATATACATGTTTGTTCATACGGTTGGAAATTATTTTTGTTGCTTAATGTTGACGTTTCGTTGAACTTCTTAATTAGAAAATGCGTTTGCATTGTCTGCGCTGCACGAAGAACTAACATCACCATCAGATAATAATCAAAATTATTGTGCATAAAAGTTAACGGTTATTTCAAGTGCTGAATATTGCTACGAACCGAAATGAAACTGTCGTTTACAAGCACTTGGATAGTTGGGAATTGTCTTCTTGTTCCCTCACGACAGGACTTGGAAAAATGCACCGAATATTTTTATGTCTTCCAAAAGTTTAATTTTGATATTAATATTGCATCTCGCGTGAGGACAAGAACCAGTAAATCATTGCCTCTGTTGAATTAAACTCACATGTAACTGCAATAGAAATTGAATCATTTAGAAAACAGGTTCAAATAATTACCTCTCATGGTTGTGATTATTTCAGGCAACCGTTGTGCAGTCTGTATTAGTTTTTCGAAACAAATGCGTGCAACAGACAAATGTTTCTTTACGATAACTAACACGATATAAGTTTCATCGTGACACTTTTTGAATTTACTGTCAGTGTACAGAATGTATGAGTGTTACGGCACCTGAAAACAACTGAGCAAATTCAACGATTCAGTTTTGAGTTTTTATTGTATCCACAATACAATGCTTAAAATACAAGCAGCTGTTGATGCTTGCATCAACAGATGCACGTATAAGCATTTTTTTAAAGGTGCATACCACAATATAAACTCAGATCTGAATTTTTGAGTTGCGTCAGTTTGTTTTCAGGTCCCATAATGATATGACACCCTATATAAGTGGGATGCAAAACGGCCTAAAAAACAGACGTTAGAAAAACATTTTGCAAACCAAGTCCTACAACTTCACTACTGTTTGCATTATTTCATAACTAACAGATTGCGCAGTCAACCTACAGAAAATTCACAACTATTGATATTACCATTTAGCTCAAAATTTAGTATTTCTCATTACACTAGCATGACCTTCCACTAAGAAGGTCCAACAATGTAAGAAATTCTTAGCATTCCGCATTCCTTGATGGTCACCCAGGAAAATACCGCTTTGCTGTCGTCTAAAATCTCCGAATTTTTTCCTTTCTTTCGGACCACCGGAAATGAAAAGTGCAAATTTTAAAAGTGCGACCGCGCGTCTTGATTGCACTTGGGATAAAGAGAGCGCAGGAGGCTTTGCTAATTGATTTGGGCAGTGCTCAAAAAGCGAATTTTCAATGTTCGTTGGACCATAAACTATCTATTTTTCAAGTGTAAAAACGTAATCTGATGCAAATCTGAGATCAACCTATTTAAGATCAATGAATTATTAATTCTGATACCAATATCTTCTTTGGCAAGAAATTTATATTTTTTGTAGATTTCATCCAATAATGAGCATGAGTAAGTTTCTACGTCGTGGGGAAGTTTCATGAGTACAGAATTATTTAGTGAATAATGAGGTAATGAGTAAATGCCATGTGAACCAGATATACTCAAACCCATTGTAACACACCAATTGAAACCCTGCAGTCTCTAAACATTGTAAATCAAGTTAGTGTTTGGCGATCATGACATTTTTCATTCATTCTTTGAAATTTTTGCAGTAGATTTATTCTTTAATTGTCACAACTCTTTCACTAACGTGAGTTTTCAGTTTTGTTAACTTTTACGGCTAAATGAACCTCCAATCTTCAAATTTTGAACTGAATCACTATAGGATATATCACCATTTTCCATCTCATTTATTCATTGGTTTTCTCTCCCTGATCAAGTAAAATTAGCTATCTATCATCCCACGTTCTTCCGACAGAATTAGTTTACTGTCTTCCCAATTCTTTAAGTAAAATTGCCTATCAATCTTCCAAAGTTTTTTTAAAGAAGGCAGTCTTCAGCCCACCCAACCCTTTCAGTAACATTACCCTTCAATCTTTCTTACTATGTACAGTACATTATATCTTCAGGGTTGGTACCTTTCTTTTTCGATAGAATTAACAGTCATTCTTTTTAAGTCTTTAGAACAAATTAGATATTTGGCCCCGATAACTTTTTTCGATACAAATAACTATCAGTCTGTCCAACTTTTATCACTTAAATTAGTCTTCAGCTGATCCAGCATCTTTCCACCAGCCTTTCTGTACTGAACTGGCCGGCCCCTCGCAGCGAGAGATTTGTTACAATTCTTTGTTGTGATAATGCAAGCAACTCATAATGATAAGCTTGGAAGTTTTGACAAAGAACCATGATAATTCTTACATCTTTCTTTAGAAGTTCTCAAATATTTTTGCACACTGCAAGCTAGTAATTATGATTGATGAATACATCTAGGAAGAAGTCTGTTTTTATTTCATACGGCATCGGTACATATAAAGAGTGGCCCAAAAGTAAAGTACCTTTTACAATTATTATAACTATAAAACTAAAAATGGTAAAAAGATCCGTTTAATTGAGAATGAAAGAAGAAATTTCAAAGTTTAATTTAAATTTATAAATGAAACAATAAAATATGTTTAACTATGGAATACAATATCTTTTAAATTACCTCCAATATTAGTCAACCAATGGAGTGCTCTTTCAACGGTGCTGTTCATTACTTTCCATAATGTCTCTGGAGAAATGTTGTTGATCTCTTGAATGATGTTAAGTTTCAATTGCTGTAAAGTATCAGGCATTTCAATATAAACATTTTCCTTCAAGTATCCCCAGAGAAAGATATCAGGAGCACTTAGATTTGAAGATCGAGGCAGCCACGGTATATCACCAGAACGAGAAATCATTCTGTTTGGAAAAATTGCTTTTAACATTTGCATTGTTTCTTCCGCTGTGTGAGCGCTGTAGCTCCATCTTGTTGGAAAAAGGCAATCTCTGTGTTATTATCTCCAATTTCAGGTATCAAATATTCTTGAATCATCTGTCTATACAGGTTTCCATTAACACAAATTGCATCACCATTGGCATTTTCAAAAAAATATGGTCCACTGATCCTCGAAGACGTGATGCCACACCATACTGTTACTTTAGCTGAGTGAAGCAGACGTTCATGAGTTTCTTTTGGATTTTCTGAATTCCAAAATTTGCAATTTGCTTATTAACAAAACCATTGAGGTGAAAATGTGTCTCATCAGTCATTATTAAATTTCTTACAAAGTTTTCATTTTCTGCAAGCTGCAGAAATCTATTTGCAAAATCTAATAGCTTTTGGTAGTCCGTAGGATGAAGTTCATGAGTTAACTGAATTTTAAATGGATGATACTTTCGATCTTTTATCAAAATACGTTGCAGTGAGGTACGTGACATTATCAGTTGAATTGAACGTCTCCAAGTTGAAGTTTTGAGTCGATCAGCAACACTCGTTGAACAAGCTGAATTGAAACACCTGTTCGTATGGTCCGTGGCCTGCCACAACGTTGTCTGTCTGCTGTTGTCCCAGTTTCTCTAAATTTCAATACCAGTTTTTTCTGCACTTCTTCGAAGAACTTTTTTGAAAACCATCAATATTCCTGTAATTCCTCTGAACTGCAATAACCGAACAATTATATCGGAAGTAAAGTTCCACTATTTTTGCTCGTTGTTCCATTGCGTAGCGATTCATTTTGGGGGGTGGATTTTATGAATTTTTTGGGCAATATGTTGTGATTGTCGGTAGATTTGATGCTCTGGAAGAAAAATTTGAAATCTTCTCATTCATTCTGAATTAACCAAATCTCTTTACCATTTGTAGTTTTATAGCTATAATAGTTTTAATAAGGTACCTTACTTATGGGCCACCCTGTATAATTCAGAAAACAAAAAGCGATGAGTACTCAAGCAGTATGGTATTTTGTACTGCAAAATATATGATAATTACCAAAAAAATGTTCCAGTTCAGCGGTAAATAAAAAATAGTTTTGAAGTTAAATAGTAGCAAAATAAAAAGTTTGTATTTCCAGTGCAATATTTACATCACATGATGCATGGTATTAATAATGATATTTGTTTAAATTAAATCGTGGATGAATTGGTAGTAGATATTACTAATCAAAGACTTAACTTTAACGTCGAAATGCTTAAAAAAAAAGGAAGGGAAAAAAATCAAATTTTCTAACAGTAAGTTTTCTGGTCAGAAATTTTATCCGTATGGTATTTTTCCTAACAAGCAACATTCTTAGCTACTTATGTCAACACCAGTTTTTCCACCACGGTATTCATAACTTATTTACAAACTATATATTTTTTCACTTGGTATTTTTTTATTAGAGACCATCAAGCGATAACTTTTCTAGGTTCAAAAATATTTTACAAGTGTTGTTTTCTCAGGTATAAGCCATGCCAGAAAAAATTATGTATTGTTTTATTCTGATTAAAGTTTTTCTTCTAAAATACAGAATTAGTATTGGTACCTGGTTTGAAAAATGCATAAAAATACTATAAATTGAGCTATTTATACAAGTGTACCATACTGAAGTGTATCCTATACTGAATTCTTCATAATACCCAAACATGTAACATCTATTCAGTAATTAGAGTCGACATTTTTCTTTATTAACGCTAGAAACATCAACAAATATGTATGACATCAGATATTGCGAGGGCCTATCAATTCCAGTAACTTTTTTCTTATGCATAGATTTCTAAAAATCCAAATTTGTAGTTACTGATGTTTTTAACGCATTTGTATTCAATAAGTCTTTTCTAAACTTTGTGCTGTTGCAGTGTGAGCGAAGCTGAAGTGTGTGCAGAGTTGAAACGTGAGACAAGCTGAAGTGTGTGCAGAGTTGAAACGTGAAAGAAGCTGAAGTGTGTGCAGAGTTGAAACGTGAGAGAAGCTGAAGTGTGTGCAGAGTTGAAACGTGAAAGAAGCTGAAGTGTGTGCAGAGTTGAAGCGTGACAGAGACTGAAGTGTGTGCAGAGTTGAAGCGTAAGAGAAGCTGAAGTGTGTGCACAGTTGACACGTGACAGAAGCTGAAGTGTACACTGAGCTGAAGTGTGGCGAAGCTGAAATGAGATCTGAGTTGAAGTGTAAACAGTTGGAACCATTTAGAATATATTTTTCCCAATTCTCATTTTTTTGAAGATATTCTGCGATATTCACCCAAAAATTTCTCATACTCTTTATTCTAGGAAATGCTTATTTTTTCAATAGCATTTTTTCAATAAATAGAATTTTGTAGATAAAACTAATTGCATGTGTGCATACATTTGATTTAAACAAACATTCCACATGATTTGATTCTGTTCTTCATGCAGATTCACTAATATGTACGTGTTTAATGACTGAGTAGTTGAACATGTCTGTATCGTGAGCTGATGATGAATCATGTGTGTTCGAATCATCGTACACAGTTCGAAGTTCGTACACAGTAAGTTGAAGAATATCATTTTCGGATAACGTTTCTTATTAAGGTTATTAAATTTTGTATGTAAGGGAGTATTAATAGAGCATTTAAATATGAAAACAACTTTGCACACTCGTCACCCATAACCTATCCACCTAACATTGGTGAAAAGTTTTTTGTATTCTAAATACTAGAATTAATAAAAATGGTGTGCCTTATTATTTATGAGGACTGCTATTTTCGATTTTTGTAGCTATGCTACAATGGAATACCGTTAACTTTTAGCACGAGTTTTACGTGTGAAATTCTTAGGAACAGTAGGACAAGAGCGATCAAGGACAGCTCACTAAAAATGGCGTTGGATGAGCCGTTATTGAAAATATTTATGCTTTTACGTCAAAATTTAAGTCTTCCATCTTCTTCTTTGAACAGCTTCCCAGAAACTTATCATGTGAGGCAAGCCTGCCAGCTTTACATACACAAGTACCTCACGTGAAAGTGCCAAGCGCTCCATGGAGTTACATCGTTTCTTATTGAAAAATGAAAATTTCACTGGCAGTATCCTTTTTCCCACTGTTTTTCACTATCGCTCAGCTCAGTTGGAAGTATCCCGTTTTTTTCCTAATTCCCTTTCGAACAGAGAATTTACACACTGTCTTCAAATGGCATAGTTAGACATTTTTCGACATTGCTAGACTGTTTTGGAGGCTCTTTGTGCATATTTATTTTCACTTTCTTGCATACATATATACCTGAAGACCAAATTATCTGAATTTCCGCTCAATTTCATGACAGTATTGCCTGACTCATAAAAAGTTGAAATAAGTTGGTTAAAATGGCGCTGACGACATTTATTTTGACAAGAAACTAGTCTTAACGTGTCATAAAGTTTTCTTTCAGAGTGATTTATTTCTTGCTTAGCAAGTATAAGTGCCTTCATTATTAAAAATAGGACAAAAATTTAGTTCATTGTTGAAAATATACATACATTTCGAGAACATTAATTTTGCGACTTAAAACAATAGTTACATTGTAAGCGGGTTCTCTCCGTGACAGGAAGACACCTCTTTCAGACCACTATCTACGTACTGAAGAAACTTCTTGGGAAGAAATTGGTATGGTAGAAATTCATGTGGAGTCTTTGTATTGCGCTCGAAAAATTCCCATCAATTTTCCCATGAACAGTTTTGGCACCCATCACTCGTGCCACAGGGCGTCTGTTGGACATCGTCCAACTCTCCATCACAATACTGCTCTGCCTTTCCTGAAAATCACTGCGCGGAGAGTCTTGGGTAAGCAGAAGAAGTTTGTTTTCATCTTTCTACGGTCTTTTAACTGACACAGAATCGCATCTACTTATCTAAATGAAAACAACCATTGTGAAGAAAGGTCGACTACCACGGATAAAAGGCGAAAATTATTTTTCATAGTATATCAGAAGTTGTGTAGTATATGAATTTAAAAAATCAGGGTTTGAAATGTTTTTATGTTGTCTAGCTGTGTTACTGCCAGTTCTTGACATAACGGATTAAGTTGATTAATTATTTGGTAAAAAAGATACACATTTTTCTAAAAACCAAAATTTGGTTTTATTTTATTGAAATTTTATCATGAGAACCAATGGTGCAGTAAATGTGTCTTAGGAAAACAATGTCAAGATTCTCACTAAATAATATTCATGGCATGCACCGAATTCATTTTCGTTACAAACATGTAACCAAAACACTCATTTTTGAAAGATCCTCAACAGTTGAATCTGAAAATTGTCTGGGTACAACAGTCATTCTTTTCCATAGAACAACTTCCTGAATTCAGATGGATTTTTGTAATTAATTACTATTTCCGTAAACCGCAGATTCCCATCACTGAAAGACTGCATTTTAATTTCAAATTCACCACTGTGTTATTTTTGAGGCAGCTTGATGGAAGATCTGCGCTAAAGCTGCAAGTACCACGCTTGTGCATTTCGGAACGAAATCCCCAGGGATTTGGGTCATCTATCTTTGTTACTCTCGAGGGCTCTCTCATTAACAGTGTTGAAATTGCCTTTAATTGAGTGAACTGCTGCAAATGAGCATCGTGGGGATCTTTTCTGACTCCAAGAGTAAAGTTCACGGCGAGATGGAGATTTTGTTGACTTTTATTTTATAGCGAGGGGTTGTGAAACACAGAGATTATTGCGTTTTAGTTAGGTTTAGCAGCAGAATAAATATATGTTTCCCTTTGATTGTTGGTTTCTTGTTTTCTTACCATTAGATAGTGTTAAAAATTGAGCATTTTTATACTCTCAGCAATAGATAAAATTTAGCGTCAACATATGTTCGTTAGACCTACAGCTCACACTCTAAGTAATGGAAAACCCATGTCAGAACCCGAATAAATATTTCACAAGACGATCAAATGTAAAACGTTTTTTCGACAGGTAAAAGTCTTGGAAATACTAAAAAAACTCAGTAAAAGTGGAAAGCAACTTCGAAATGCGTTTGCTTGCTACTAGGAATATTTAGTAACACATGAACTGATATCTTTGTGGAGCACCGTATGGCTGGAATTTGGCTTTACACTGACGCCATCAGACCTTTAATAATTTTGGAAATTGTGGATATAAAGTGACATTTGGTTGGTTAAAAGTTACGTTGTTACGAGTGTTAACGTCATGCTTAGAAACGTATGTTGTATTTGTCCCAAAACGTATCCGTAAAATCTGGTATTATCAATTATACTTTAACGATGATGATGAGGAAATACATATAGATTTTCGAATATCTTTGTCCCGTCCTTCTGAAATTGTATTATAACTGGTATTAGTTATTCCATATATTTCGTGTGAATTGCCACTGCTTTAGTCTTTTTTCGTGATTTGTTATTGGTACCATATTTTTCTGGGACTCACATCATTTTCACTGCTCAAGTTTTCACATTTCATTGTCGTTGATTTGAGTGCCTTTGATTTCTATTGATGTTGATGTAGATAGGTCACTTCACTACGTCGTTTTGGAGCAAGAATATTCACTATTTTCCCCTCTTGAAACATTCCTTCTATATGAAAATATATTTTAGAGTTCTCTTTTTTACTAGCCCAACTTAATGCATGTCCTTATAACTAATGATACCTATTAAGAGCATATCGGATTGACATTAATATGTTCTCTTTTTCACCAGCCCAAATTAATGTGCGTCCTTATGATTAATGATACCTATTAAAAGAATATCGGATTGGTATTAATATCACTGGATTCACTTTAAGGTAGATTCACCAGGAAGAAATATTTTTGGACTCTTATGTAACGTTAGTCATATTCTTCTATTTCTATTAAACACGACACAAGTATCATTCAAACCAAAATGGCAGGACGTTTTATTTGTATTAAATTAAGTGAATGAAAGTGTCATTATACATTAATAAGGAGGATACATGTGCTGATACTTATAAATAATTTGATTATAAACATCATTATAATTTATTTGGTACCATTATTTAGTTGTATTATTATTATTGCTGCAGTACCTGTACATTCCAAAGCATCAATTTACTGATTATTTCTATTTATTTATAGCATTGTTAGTCTTTAAATTCTTATAATGACTACGAAGATATCATTTGTTTTACTCCTTCTATGTCCATGCCTAAAAAAATGGCTGGAAAATACTCCGTTCTATTAGTATTCCAATCTGTACACATCAGTTTCACTTCTCCAGAATAGGATGAAGATTAATTAAATGCTTTCTATGATTTTTACACACATTGGAGTTTGTATGTTTCATGCATCAGTCCTCACTACATAATGAAATTTAATCCTGTGTATATACATATGAATAAATACAAATCTAAACAAATTTACGGTTTCAATACTTGCATTCGAAAAAAAATCCAAAGCGTAACGAGTTCCCTTCAGGAGGTGCCAGAATGTTGTTTTGGTTTCTCTACTGCAACGCATGCAATACATTCTATTAATTACTTTGAGCCATTGGAAGTGATATTGCTAAACTAAAACTATTTTGATTGTCAGGTCTAGCAAGGTTTCGAAGGCTTTAGTAAATCGAATACGTAAAATCGTGTTACATTTTTATTAATGTAAGTCATTTTTCGAATTAAATCAGCTTTGAAATAATTGACAAGGTGGAGAAATCATTTAGCTGCCAATGTTGTTCTAAACCTGTTTTCAGCAATTCGAAGTGTTAAAGTTTGAAAAGCCAGTAAACAATACCGAAAATGGGGGTTAAATATAATATGCACATTTACTTGTACACTATACTCAGTTGTATTACTGTCTATAGTTTCACTGATACTATAATTCAAGTCACGAAAAAATATTCTTGATGTTGGTGCAAGAGCAACTGACAGCTGATTTTTTTCAGTCGTCGTAATTGCATGAAAAATTAACTCAAATTCAAAAAAATGGGCTTTTGGGTACAACCAATGTTTCTGATACTTATACAGGGTAAATTTTATCTGATGTATTGCCGAGTCTTTGGACACTAGTATCACTGTAATACCATCCAGTGTATAATTTAGTCTTCGCGCATTCATATATTTACTTCTATTGTTTTTGTGTCAGGACGTTAAATTGAAAGCTTTCGATGTGGAGTGAAGTAAGCTTTAATCAGATTTTTTTAGTTTGATTAGGATTTTTTATGTTTATGACAATCAGTGCGTTAAAAGGGTCACTCATGTCGAGTACGAACAGTTAAATTTTTTCGACTTGTGTTTCGTTCATTGAAAAGTGAACGTCCGTCAGATTCCCGCATCATTTTTCATGCTTACAAAAATCCTGTTTGTATCTATTAGTATATGATATTTTTAAAACTTTTGGCATCAGACGTACGCCACCATGATCCAATTGTTGGCAATTTATATAATAATTGTGCTGGAGTACTTGAATTATCGACTTCTTTGCTTCGAACAGCAGTTACCTAAATGCTTGGTTTTGCACAGGGGTCAAACGGTATCAATGATTCATGTTCAATCTCTCAAAACTTACTCTCAAGTTAAAACTTCATTTCTGGGAAGCGGAAGTGGTTACAATGGAAGTTGGCTAGGCCAACGCAGGGGGGCTTAGACTTGATAAATTGATCAATTATGTCACCAGGGTTCAACATTGATTGCCTAGCACGTCATGCGCTTCCAAATTATTTATAAGTTTAAAAACATAACAAGTAACATGTTGGTGTAGAAATGTATTTTGACAGTGATGGTAATACAGCAGTGATTAAATAACTCGGAACTATTAAAAAATGGGGGATTATTGAGGTTTTGTAATTATCGAAAATATTAAAATACAACCTGGATAGGAATTCCTATGAATGAAGGCTAATAATGTTGATGAAATAAATGCTCAAATAGCCGTTTAAAAATATTATAAAATGTTTCACTGACATCTTAAGCTTCAAAAATACAATTGTTTCTTTCCGATCAACAGTACCTCAAATGTCAATAAGTTTCGTCTAGTTAATTAAAAAACTTTTAGAAATAGTGCCCGCAACGAATAACAACCATTGATGTTTGAGTCTTCAAGTCAGGCACAACGACGAGGTTTTCCAATTGTTGATGAATTTGTTGTCCAGAGGCTTACTACTGCTCAGCGTTTTCCTTTTTAGTTTCCTTGTGATCAAGAGCTGCACGTAATCACAACGCTCGTAAACTCACTGACTTCAAGGAAGATTCAGCGATGTTTTGCTTCCCTCCTGGACGGTTTAATCAAAGACCTCGACATTATTAAGACCGAATAAGATCTTGAGCTGAACGTCTGTGGATGGAGTCAAGCTTTCTGAAGGAGACAATGTCTTAGCATAGACGCTTGTAATTATATTCGCAGCTGAGGACTATGATTTTTGATTCTATGCTCCATTCAATTAAGCTTTGACTTTTGAATATGGTGAACATTGTCATGGAACAAGCCTTGAACTGTGTGAACATCGGGCTGTACGTGGCAAGAGGCCTCACAATGACAACGCACGATTTATCAATGCAAACATATTTTATTAGGGAACTAATAAAAACATAATGAAATATTCAGTGCTTAATAACAATAAATTTTGGGGGATCTCGTTTTTCTAAGAATTTATCATTCTTAACTAAAAAATAGGATATCATGAACTAGATACAACGCTAAAACCTGCATCACGGACTCACTTGAAAGAGATTTATTTATTTTCGAGGTAAGTTCATTGTTATAGAAATTTTTTATGGTAAGCCAGTAGAAGTGGCGTGTGTTTGGGGGACCAGAGTTTGCTTTAGAAATCGGAACAACTGTAAACAATTACCAAATCTCTGAAGAAGTGCAAATTCATTCATTTTGGTAAAAGAATACTGAAGCTGGGAAAACTTCATCCAAAACGAGAACATTTAGGAGAAGTAATAGGGAAAAGAATTCGTGAACTCTTGAAAAAATTGCCGGATCATTTGTGGAAACGTCAGTCTGAACATTCGTGTGAACTTTTATAGGGACATACTCGTATGAGAAAACATACGTGTTTCATTTGTGTTTAACATAATGTTCATTAGAATATGAGCAGAAACAGTTACGAAGACATTCGAGAAAAAATTCATGAGAACGTGCGTGCAAACCTTCAAAACAAACAAACAAACAATCTTTATTTCCAATCAAGTACACAGTACATAGACAATTAGTACATTGGTTTTTCAAATTCTTAAGGTTAACATTCTTAGAGTAAGGGTGATGGTGAGCTCCATGCAACGATTCTGGGATGTATCCATGGGCGGGGAGTTGAGGTCTTACCGATAAGTGCGAGCTCACGGCGTGAAACGAGAAACAGCTCGTATTCATTGCCGGGTTTTGAACCCGCAGTCTTTCTGCACAAGCAGAGACCCGATACAGAACACGGGCCGCAGACCACTCGACTACGGTGGCTGCAAGGAAGCATTTTTATGAACATTCATGGGAACTGTAGGAAAAGCAGTATAAATTTTTGTGGGAATTTTCGTAGCCATTTTAGAGCGATCATTCGTGGGAACATTCTTCGGGACATTTGTGAACACATTTGTAGAAACATTGGTTGGAACAGTAAAATGATCATTCCTGCGAACATTCGAGAAAATATGCCCGTGGGTACAGTAAGCTTCTTAAAATCTTTATTCCACTTCACATGCTGCAGTATTTCCCGCGTTTTAAATTTGGTGTTCCTCTTCTTGCTCCAGATAGTAAGCACTGTCAGTCATTAATTAAGAAGTAAATAAAAAAGGTAGCAGGAACGAGCCGTTTTGTTCATTCTTGAGTTGCTACCCAAGTCCCATGCCGAAGTGAATTTATTGCCCGAACATATCAACACCTCTTGCGTTTCTATGAAATTCACTGCAATTTATCGGTAATTCGAGTAATTGGAAACGAAGATTGTTTGATGAATTGCTATATTCACGAGAATTTGAATGTGTACTCGGTGCGATGCTCAGATCCAATTGTTTCACTTATGTATCACGTTATTTCTGATATTTTTAACCCATTGTATTTTGAATTTACAAAAATTTTGGTTATGTATACAGGTTTATTCATACCTGCCTCGAGAGGGCACATATGAAAAACTATAATATGTCAAATTTAGAACATTAAGTCACCAACAAGTCCTCAAAATTAATTTTCCTAGTAAACGTAGTTTTGTATATAGTAGCTTTTATGCTGGAATTTTCTGTCATGAAATCTTCGTAGGTATGAGTAATAGTTTAACAGTATTAGTGTGAAAGCAGTGTACATTAATAAGAATCAAAGCTCTTTCCCCTATCACATCGGTATTCTGAAAGCTATCCAGATTCCTTTGAAGTTTACTGCAATTCATTAGCTTATAGAAATAGAATATTTTGAGGTTACTATTGAAGAACATTGTTTTAAAACAAATTTTTTAGATTGAAGAGGGTGCTATTTAAAATTTGCAATAAAAACGGTAATACTTAATAATCATTTCTTTTTTGTCTTAAACGAAAAAATAAAAAAATCAACGCCGTTAATGATTGAGCCCTCCGGACTATCAATGGCCAATCATGAAAAGGGTGTCGGGTTTTTATCCAGTAGTTTGAGATTATTTTTTCGCCACTAATGCCACAAAGAACAGGCAATGATCGATTGTCGATATCCATTCTGCTCCAGCGGTCTTTACCCAGCGATAATGAATCCATAAATTGCAGTTTCGATTGTGGAAGAGGTAAATCTATGGCCAGTGTGTCATGAGTGTCTCAATATTTTGCTGTGACCAAAGCAATACATCTTCCTTAGTTGAGAGAAGAGCAGTTTGTTCTGTTCGCGTTTTTTTGTGATAAACAGTGACAAATCAGCGACAAAAATCATTGGGGTTTCGCAACCTCAGCTCGAAGTTGCTGGAGAAATCCATTCTCATGACATCAATTTGAAAAGATTTATTGTTAAATTGAAAATATTTATCCTTCGAAAATTCAGGCATCGCTAATAGTGACGAATTGAACGACACGAAATTCAATGAAATTTTTCAGAGCTAAGAAGTTGAAGACTGGAGAAATTGGGAATAGTTAATAATTTCTAACAAAATATGCAAGGAATCGCTCAGAAATATCTCCTGCGTTGCCTGTGAGCTCATGCTATCAGTAAATAGAATAGACTAGAATAGAATGAGGCTATAGGAACGAACCTTCTGGCCCATTCTTGGGTCGGATAATTACTTCGATAATTATTCGGTTGTTTTACCCAAGTCCCATGCCGTATTTCTAGCCGCGTCAACCATGTCGGCAGCGGGATTCGAACCCGGGTCTTCCTGCTCGCAGGCAGATTCGCTCACCAGTCGACCAAGCTGGTGATAAATGTTGTGTCGAAAGGCTCATGTGCTCATAATTGTTTCCAAAAATTAAACTCATAAAAAATAAGAAGCAATGTAGCATAAATACTTCATATTATTGAATGAAGGTTGAACTGGGAACGATGTGATGCTGAATGTTTATCATACATATCTAAAATCATTTACGCGTATATTTTGCAAGTAAATTCTATTTATTCTTGGTAAATTGCGATTTCTCTTACTAATTTGAAACTTAATGTAAAACGAGTTTCCGTTCTGTACAATGTATGTTCTGAGCATGGAAAAATAAATACTCTTAAACCAAAAATATGATGTTTTCATAAACATGACAGCCCACAAACTTCACAAAATGTTCAAATGGATGTGCATTATTTGTAGGCATTGCAAATATCTTAACTTATTAATATCAATTGCTGTTTTCCAGAGGGAAAAATTGAAAGCATTTCTATTTGAACTAAAGAAATTATCAACGAGAAATGGCATTCTCAGTAATAGAGAGCTTTTGGTTGGTAATTAGCTGTATTTTGTTTTCTGTTATTAATTTCTCTATGTTCCTAAAAATGCTTCATTTTTGAGCTATAAAATTTTTCAGAAACTAGTTTTTTTTTTAAATTTAACTAAAAAAGGCCATTCATTTGTTAAGATGTTAAAATTCATCCCAAAATGTAATTTATCCGACATCGAAATGAGTTCCCTATGGAAGCAGCATCAGTTTTAATGCTAGGGCTACATTATTGTTTAGTCTGTAACCCTATATCGTAATTTCATAATTAAGTGATATCGTGAAACTGTTTTTCCGTCACCCATCGATATTACCATATTGGAAATGAAAGGATGGTACCATTAATTCAACTATGAAAAAATACTGCTCACGAACTTCTGATACACTCGCCCTGACATAGCCAGGTGATTTTTTTATTTTGATCTCTGTATTTCTCTAACTTGTAAAATCCTATTTCGAGATTTTTCATTTCTAAGATGTTTTAAGAGTGATAACTAATTATTCGTGTAAATAAACGTGGCACGTTATTGACAGCTTTTTATTTGCAAAGCCAGTAGAAATTATCAGATTGCACGATGAAAAATTCAAAAAACTGTTCGAGTTTGACTGCGAGCCTGAAATAAATTTCTTAATGAATGTATTTTACAACATTAAGTTCCTATCCTGATATATTATTTGACTACACTCCAGGTTTTTATGAAGGTTGATACCCTACCATATCACTTCCGTTGCCATTTTTATTTGTTACGTCAATGCACAAGTTAAGATGATTACTAATGATTTGATGCTAGCAGTATACCTCAATTTTGGTAACCTGATTTACACTGTGGAATGTTATGAGCAAGATGTAGGCAAAAAAGAGGCACCCTAACTCGTGGTTCACCTTAATTTGCGAAATTTCTCGATGCGTAACTCCAGCTAGTGTGAAGAATTGTCTGCATGTAAGTAGCCCCAACGGAGGATAGTACTGCAACCCTCAGCAAATGTTCGCTGCTCGTCTGGTTATTGTCTGCTTCTATTTGTGTAGTTTCAAATGAGACTCCCAAGATCTGAGAGCCGAGCAATTCACTCACTCAGTGCCGCTGGAAAATATTTTTGTGTGAGGGATTTTAAAAAGTTCAATTTGACCTGAAGTTGAATTGGGTTCCAGGAATTCACCGAAAAAACTTCACGTGTTTTAAGAATTATGCACATAGATAACTTCATTTTTCAGTGTAGTATAAAAAGGTAGCTATATTCATCGAAACGTATTTTGTAGTTCTGCATGGTAAAATTAGAGGTGGTGCAGATTTCAGCGTTAATTTTTTCAGATCCGTATCTGTACTATTAAATACGGATGTCATGTGGATGTCTTGCGTAAAGGAATATTATAGTCAAAAGGTCATATTTCCATTCATTTCGTAAATAATTGGTAGCCAATCAATTAAACTTTATGCTCTGTTTAATGAATACTTCTTCTTGTGTTTGAATGATGAATAGGATAAAATTGAAAAATTATATGTGCTTGGACAAGGGACAGACTAGGCGGAACAAGAGTAAACATGTAATGCAGTGCTGAAGAAACTTACCGAACAGATGTTTCCAAATAAACTACCACAATGATTGAGAAATATTATAGAATTAAACGCATTCAGATGTCAGAAGATCCTTTTTGATGGTGCACGAAGGCTCAGTTGTATTCTCCCTTTGCTACACTTGCTAGGAAATATAATACTTAGCCTGTCCCTCCAGCAGTGTTGCCAGCGAGCGCCTATTTAGTGGAGCTGGCATCATCTATGATGAGAAGAGATCCAGGTTAGCTCCTGAGCGGTCACAGAAACTTTTATTTTTGCAACATAATTTGCCAATTATTACCTACAATTATTAAATGTAGGTCACTTACAATAGCCTGGGCTAAAGTAGTCATCGTAGCATACGCGTGTCCAGTAATGCTTCTGTTCCCAAATTATTATTCTCATGGATGGGTGGGTGAGGTCGAAAGCCTAACATATCAAACTAAGTTTTTCGAACAATTAATTCCCCAGGTTCTGAGTATTATTTAAATATGTCTGACATTTTACAGGATTAGATGCTTATACACAGTGGTCCTTTCTAGTCTATGCATGTAAACAAACATCAATTTACAACATTTATTTCCGATATACTATGCAGCACTTGTATTGTAATCATTTTTTATTCCAAACATCTTAAGGCTAGCGATGATGCTCCCGGGGCCTTTTAAATCTTTTTGTATGACTCCTTGAAGTAGAGACTCACGAGATCACTGAATGTTCTTGATCAGGAATGACCAGCCTGGTCTCCCTACGTAGCAAGCAGGAGAAAATCGAGGGCTGCATGAATAAAGGAGGATTTAAGCTTTCTGGACGAAATATAAAGCTGTTTGAATGTTGCAAGACTTGGAATTAGTGGTCTAACTCACATCAAAATTAGCATTGCCTATTTTATACATAATACGGAATTATGTCACAGTACACAGCCTATATGGGTTTTATGTCTATGGAAAAGTTTGATTATCTATTATTTACATATCCACTTGGTAGTAATAACTACAATGCAGGCCATTACATCTTTTTCTCGATGACATTAAGTGTTTTTTCTGTTGAACTCGTTTTAAATTGAATGTGCGCACGAGGATAAATCATTTTCTTTATAATTGCAGCAGAACATATGTACATCAGTTTTTGCTCTTTCTGTTGTTTCTCATTTTACTGGTGTTGCACACCCGCTTTTGAAAAACAATGTTAAAAAGTTTTACCTTATTCAAAAAAGAGCTTATGGAAAAGGTACTCATGTTATATTCCCATGTCTTGTTATTAAGTGTTATTCACTCTCAATTTTCTCGAATAACTTCACTAAGGACGCAGAATTTAGTACATCTGATAGAAAAGGTAAACTATTCGTAAAAAAAAGGAGAAATGTGACTCTCTCACTTCATAAGATTGAAAGCCTTGACATTTCTATCGAAGCTATGAAATCGATGAGAGCTTGCTCTGGTCTTGGAGTGGAATGCAGTACGCGCCACGGACAACATCAGATGAATACTTCATGGGAAACCAGCAGCGCCCGGAATATCAAACTTGCCAGACGAAGAGAATCACCAAGCTGGCTCTTTCTTATGTATTGTTTTCTGGACCGCTTAATTTAATAGCAAACATTGAATTGTGCTTAGTATTTTAATCGACTATCGTCAGTGTTTTTGAAAAGGATAAAGTTCTTTGATTGTGCGCTTGCATAAAAAGCGGATTGAATATTTCATGCCCCTTCTGATTTTATACTACTGAAGTATCGTGTTAGCGTTAAATCGTATCAGGGAACACCAGCGTTAGTTTTCAAGTTAATGAAATTTCCCAGTTGATAATCTAAACAATTGATTTTTTTAAAGCTCTTTTATTACCTCTTAATGTTTGCCAAAAACAGTAGCGAAATGGTGATCAAGAAAATATTGTAAAGTAAGGAATTTATGACCACGTAGAGGAAAATCAGTGCTTGTTCACTGTCCCCTGTATTCATACCTGAAGCATAGAATTTTGTTACTTATCTTCAGCTGGTGAACTTTTCATGCAGGTTCTGATGTCATTGTGTAA
>VCRD01000644.1:176943-229643 GCA_006783055.1 Trinorchestia longiramus | reverse complement strand
CTGACAGAATGCTGTAGGAACCTGTATGATGTATACAGTACGCTGCCCTGGTGTATAATTGGTGAAATTAGTCACGATTCATGTCGTGCGAGTCAACAAATTAGAGTCTGCTCATTCCGTCTATTTATTTCTTAGCTGCATCAACAATTGGTGCAACAAATTACCATACGAACTGGGATGGACTGGCGTTGTTTGTATTAAATTTTAAATTTATTATTGACCGCTTGATCAGGAGTGCTAGGGAGATTGTTCGATAGAATGCTTCTTCGTACTTCGTATGTGCTGCCTTGTTTCCGGGCACACGACTCGTATGAAGCAGAGGCAGAAAAACAACGCATACAAAAAGTAGAGGGAAACAAACAACGCATACAAAAAGTAGAAGGAAACAAACACCGTACACAAAAAGTAGAGAAAATAAACAACGTATACAGAAAGTAAAGGGAAACAAACAGCGCATACAAAAAGTAGAGGGCAGCAGACAACGCCACACAGAAACGAAGGGGAAACCAACCGTGCAAAGAAAAAGTAAAGGGGAACAGACCGCATATACAAAATGTCGAGGGGAACAAACGGCGCATGCAAAAAGTAGAGGGTAACAAGAAACACATACAAAAAGTAGAGGGGGGCAGACAACGCCATACAGAAAGGGAGGAACAAACAACGCATGTAGAAAGTGGAAGGAAACAAACAACGCCATACAGAAAAGGATGAACAAACAACGCTTACAGAAAGTAGAGGGAAACAACGCCATACAGAACCTANAAAGGATGAACAAACAACGCTTACAGAAAGTAGAGGGAAACAACGCCATACAGAACGTAGAGGGAAACAAACAACACCATACAGAAAGTAGAGGGAAACAAACACCGCCATACAGAAAGGGAGGAACAAACAACGCCATACAGAAAGGGAGAGGGCCAACATAGTTCAGAAGCATGGCTCTAACTTGAGCCCCTTGAGACATGAGTTCGTGTACCTCGGTACATCGGACGGGTTAACTTTTTTAGATCACAAGAGCAGTTCTCCGAAATTCATCGTGGTAGAATAAGGAGTTCATTATGGTAAAATACAGCCATAATCTCAGGAAAGTTCCCATATTTCTAGAGCCAGTCACTTGAGTTAAGCCTAATTTGCTTGGAGCAGCACTACTACTTTTGAGATATTATCAATAAATATCATCACTATTCTTAAGATGTTACCATTAAGAATTCAAAAACCAATGTGTGTATCTGCACTGTACACTCTATTTGAAATGAAGTTCAGTCTTTTTTACTAGATGCTGATTGTAAATACATATATATATAATATATATATATATATATATATATAATATATATATAATATATATATATAATATATATATAATATATATATATAATATATATATAATATATATATATAATATATATATAATATATATAATATATATTATATTGTGGGTATACTGGCCGTAGGGGTAAATTTTTTTAGCTGTTGATACTGACAAAATCTTTTTTAATATTCAGCGTAAGTCAACTTCTGAGCTAACTAGATCGAAGTTTTTCCCTGGACTCAACAAGCGTCGCTTAAACCGCTCATTTGAAACTCAATTAATTAGAGAATTTACCTAAAAAAATTAACGTTTAACAAATCTGCTTAATTTCATTTCTAGATTCAAGTAATCTGCAATGACTTTTAGTAGATTTGGGAACATTTGAAACGTAATAACTCTGAATCTTAAATTCAGAGTTCTCAGTGCAAGGGTTATCAGGACTTAGCACTCCCACAGGAAAGGGTTTTCAGGACTTAGCACTCCCACAGGAAAGGGTTCTCAGGACTCATCACTCCCACAGGAAAGGGTTGTTTGGATTACGTCCTACAAGAAAGGGTTTCAGGACTACGGGCTTCCACAGGAAAGAGTTCTCACAACTATCCACTCCCACACGTCAATTATCTTCGCAGCAACAGTCGGAAAGTTCGAGTTCTTCAGCTGAGGGACCAGCTACGCGAGGGACCAGCTACGCGAGGGACCAGCTACGCGAGGGAGCAGCTGCGCGAGGGAGCAGCTGCGCGAGGGAGATGGAGGAGCGAAGCAGTGCTGAAGCACTTCTGCTTTAACGCCCATGTAAATTAGCCACATATCCTGCAGGCTTCTCAGCGTATCCTTTCAGGCTTCTCAGCGTATCCTACAGGCTTCTCAGCGTATCCTACAGGCTTCTCTGCGTATCCTACAGGCTTCTCAGCGTATCCTACAGGCTTCTCAGCGTACCCTACAGACTTGAGTATCATCAAATACCTTGAAAGAATATGTTGACGGCCTAGACGGAATAATCTTTCATGTCTAAATGAAACCTGCAGCCGTAACAGAATAACCTGTTGGAATTAACAGAAGCACGACCACATCGTTGATGTCCCGTACGTGAACTCTTATTACCTGCTCTGCCCTCTTATTTCAAAGGTTCCAATAAAAAATGTTAATTTAACCCTGGAGCGTTGAACATGGGTATAGTTTGCTCGAGGCTAGTGCCGTCTATACACATGTTCAACGCTACAGGGTTAAGTTTAACTATGAAAATTAGGACACATTATGGAAATTTCAGTCAGTATTTCTAGAAATGTTATTTTTTGTCCAGAACATATTATTTGATGCAAATGAAATTCATAAATCCTGGAATTTGTATCAAAAGCTTTTGCGTTCCATGTTATACTGTGATACTTCTATGCTCAAGTTCATTCCTTTTGAGACACTTTCGGTTTCACGACGAACAAAACACTACATATTATATTTCTTAGAAAATTGTGGGAAAATTTACCCAATATCTGGCTTTGCTCAAGATACACTGTCGAGATCCTTTTCAATGAGCAAAATGTTACGACTTTAATTTTGAGAATTAACCGTTCACTCGCACCAGCTTACGCACCTCCTCAGCTACTGTAGCTGCTCTGTCACAGCGCCCAGCAATGCACAAAAGGCCACATTAGACGAAATCTAGTCACGTCGTCGCACGCAGTTGTAGACAAAGGCCCCACTTGCAGAGGCAAGCTCCTCCAAAATAAAAGCTGCGTTTTATCTAAGCGTAATCTGGCAGGATGACCTCTGGTTTGCGCCTCTCCAAAATGGCCATAAAACGGCTACTGCAAAGCACCTCCAGGACCCCTCGAGGGCAAACAAATTAGCACGGAACCAGCCTGTTACTTTTTCTCCGCTCGCTAAAGTGCAAATGGTCAGTTGCGTGCTCCAAATTCCGAGCTTCTCATTTTTGAAAACAAAGAAATTAAAATTCGACTAATGAATTGACCAGGGCTGTTTAGACGCTCTTCACCAAATAGATATTAAGTGGCTAGAAATACACATTATGTCATTGAGGTTACCGAACTGATGCTGGATGTTATCGCGGAAAAAACGCAAAATGAGCAAAAAGTGACCGTTTATGTTCATTTGCGTGTTGAAATCTTCTGTGTTGGTTTGTTGTGGGGGCTTTAATTGGTGAAAAAAGTTAGTGTTCGAGTTCTGAAATTTTTTGAACATCAGTGACAAGAGATTTAGAGTTGGCCTTTCAAAATATCGTTGGTAGTATTAGCGAATATAGGGCACGTAAAATATAATGAAAGCATCTCATTGGATAGAATGAAGCAATTTACTACAGTAATTCAGTACAGGAGATCATTCTGAACAGGTCCGCTAGGAATTCGAAAAATTGGAATTAGTTTGTTGCTGATCTGCACGGTATCATTTTCCCTCATGATGATGCGAGTGTACACTTTGCTAACTCAACTTCGTAGTAAGTCTCGCACAGAGCTGTACCTGTTTTATATTGTGATACTTCAAAAGGTTTCTACCACCTCATCTGACTCGTTGGTGAGAGCTTAATGAGTTAAATAGCACATAAAGCGCGTTAGTTCAGAGGTGAGTGAACACAGTTAATTGGAAGCTCGCCTGAGTAACATACCACACATGCGTGATGTGCATAATTTGGACGTGTCATTTCAGCAAATGATTTAAGCCTTCAATTACGCTAAACTGCACCAGCCTGAACATCATGACCTCTAAGTCTTGCTTTGCGTGTTATGTTCGGAGTTTAATAGGATCTCGCATCGGTCACTGGAATGCAGTCGGCAATAACTCGTATAGCCTCACCTTAAAAACTAGCTTTGTGCCCATCATATTTGTTTTATTATATTTATAGGCTTAATGATCAACATGCCGAACGTGTGTTGTAGATGGTTAAAGGAACTGTGGTAGTATAAAAATGAAGGCATCAACTACCAAAAGATGGATCGCAATTTAAACGCAGAACCAAGTTTCTCAACCGCACCGAGTCCAAGAAAAGAGGAGGTAGTGAACTTATATCCTTGGTATAATACAACAATACGATCTCAGAAGCTAAACCACTGAGAAGTCTCTTCATGTGCTCAGTAAATCTAATAAACGACTATGTAATCTAAAAAAGAACTAGCAGTTTCTTTAAATTTCATACAATATGCTTGATTTCAAACAGCAGACCACCCTACAAACAGGCATATTTTTCATAGAGAATGCAGAGCCCGTCACTCACCTGCAACTGATGTGAGACGCTGTCCTGCCGCCTGACTCTGGTGGAGACGAATGTCTGAACCGTCTTAGCGGTGTTAATATTGCACATACATTAAACTAATTTCCTGCTGGTCGCATTAACCAATGGTATTAGCTGATTGTAATATTCTAAGAATAATAATGATATTCCAATAAAATATTTATTTTATTGTATATGCTATAATGGTATTATGTATATTGTGTTATTTTCTATGCCATATGATAAAAGCCAGTGGATTGCCGGTGGACGCGGGCTTAGTGAAGAAGTTTCTACTCTGAAGGATGTGGCTGTGGTATCCACAATACAATGCTCACAATACATGTATACCCTACCGAATTTCCCCACATCTAAATCCTTCAGAGCGTGACGGAAAAACGGACTAAACAAGCAACAAACTGTGTATTATTATGATATACTGGTACAATGTGTGCCCGCAAAATTCAGGATCTATGAAGTAAAGTACATTTTTCATTTGTACCCGTGGTATTATCAAAATCTGAATATTTTTCATGAATGTATACAGAACTTCCATTTTCTATTTTATCTACCAATAACAGGGCCAAGTGGGAGAAGAAAGCTAATAACAGAAAAAATGGTGTGTTTTATAATGATCCGGTGCTTTTGGTACCGACGATACAATGCATTGTATTGTCTAGTGCAATGTGTACTCGTTAACTTTGCCATGCGAGAAGCATTGCTTCGTCTTGCCATTTCGCGTTGTTCGTCCGATAGTCTTCAGCGTCTTTCTTGCTGTCGAAGTCTTGCTGCTTCTCTCTTACGGTTGGACAAGTTTCTATCCATGATGGCCTTTTTTGCCGGAATCTTATTCTGAAATATCCTCTATTATCTCTTTGAAGCTTTTCAAGAAAATCACAATTCCGAAAACAATAAATCAATTTCCAAAATCTTTGGCCTTATACTAAGTGGTAGCCAGGTTACTGGTCAAACTAATTTAAAACATTTCTTTTCGCATTATCAATTAAAAATATCAAAGCATCACGATGAATTTCAACAGAAAAAGGTCAAACGAAAATTTCTATTTGTAAAAATAAACCGATTGTGTATTCTGGATACCATAATGCAAGTGAAAGGGAATTGAATTGCCACTGAAAACTAATGCAATAGAATGATTTTTAGTATTTCTTAAGCTTTATCCTTGTTGCTATCAAAGCTATCGATTGGAAGAGTGTGACACACGGACAGACGAACGCGGCTCTTATTTTAGTATAGATTCTGTAATTTTGTCGGTTATTTCTAGAAGTGCAGTATTCTGCACTCGAAAGAGTGTTGCTACAGAGAATGCTCGTTTGATTAGTATAATTGTCTAATATTTATTTATTTCTGCATACATTTGTTCTTACCCTCAGCTGAATTAGATACGGGAAACTAATTTCTAAAAAGTGATTACTAACAAGCTGAAATAACGTGTTAATCTTATGCAAAGTATTAACTTCTAAATGAGTGGAGTAAGCATTGTATTGTATGAGTATTGTAAGCATTGTATTGCGGACACCAGAGTCCCTGCGTCACTAAAACAATGGGATTTTATTCGTTATTACTCTCCTTCTCTTCAATACAGCTGCGTCTACTAGCAAATGATAGCAATTTTAAAAAAAGTAATTTTTTCACACATGCATGTCTACTAGTCAGTAGGTAAACAGTGATAAGTATAATGAGCTCATTTTCGAGTTAAATTTTACTATTGTGAATATTTAGTTCAGCAATTTGTTGAAGAAAACTAATAACAATTATCGTAGAATTTAATTTTTGTTTTCGTTGTCAAAATGATATATGTAAACACAGATGACGTCACGGGTTGTCTAACAGTTGTTTAATTCAGTAATCATTAAAGTCATTTCAAATTCAATGGTCTGCAGCTATCCTGTATAACGTTAGCGAGTTTTTCGGTGTCGAGTTTTGCTTTACGTGCCGTTGCAAATTATTTTTCATTACGTAGTTCCAATTTTAGCGTAATATTTCATGTAATTCCCTCTTTACTACATTCTTGTGAGAGCGTCGATGTCATATGGAATTATTTTCACAATATATCAATTTTCAGCAATTTGTCCTGTAATCTCGGCTGTCATTAATACCTTTGGTCATGATTTACACGAGTGCGACACCCATCACGAGCAGAAGGTCTCTGTCGTCAAGTGTTTGCCACATCCGCCACTATAACGAGCAGGCAGTAGCACAGATACACGAACTCCAAGGCTACATAACTAGCGCAAAGCAGCGCAAATAATGGAAAACATTTTCACAACATGCGACAGCGGTTTTGCCGCTGAAGAGCACATAAATTGAAAACAACTTCTTCAAAAACTGCCGTTCTAGCTCTGACTTGCCTCGATGCAAGTCGTAGGGATTAACATTTTAACGGCTCACTCAACTGGAATAAATCGGCGATATTTTTGGCTTTATTTTGTTAATTACAGCCACGGTTATTAGAAACTACTAGTAGACCCAAGCGTGAAAATTCACGTGTTTTTTACTGAATTTCTTCGTTTAATTTGCCAGTGGACGCGGGCTTTGCGAAGGAGTTTCTACTCTAAAGGATGTGGCTGTGGTATCCACAATACAATGCTCACAATACATGTGTACCCTACCGATTTCCCCCTATCTAAATCCTTCAGAGCGTGACAGAAAAACGGACTAAGCAAGCAACAAACTGTGTATTATTATGATAATAGCGTACCCAGCCGTCAAAAATGACGGCAGAGATTTTGTGACAATACCCGTGCCATAAAAAATGTTGAGAAATACTGTTGGAAAGATATTAAATAAAGTTACATAAAAGAACGCAATGCAATATATTTAGTTTTGTACATATTTGCAAAGGATAAACGTTTTAATTGAATATTTTTTTAATGACAACATTCCTAATGAAAACTAAGACACTTAGTTTTCTACTGCTGCAATTAACTCTGCAATTCGGGTCATATTCGGGTACAATGTACCCGAATCATGGGGCAATACTCCGCCGAACTCGGTATCCACGATACGGACTCAAGTATATAAGGCTCTGGATCTCTCTAATTTTTTGGAAAGTGACACGAAACATATAAATAAATGTATAGATAAATATATAAACACACGACAGTCATTCTTAGTATTAGATTAGATAGAAGATTAGAAAATATAGTTTTTTCAGTTATTTCTAGAAGTGCAGTATTCTGCATTCAAATTTCAAAAAGAGTGTTGGTACAGAGAACGCTCGTTTGATTAGTGTTGCGAGCAGATGTCCGAGTTAGGCGGTGTTTGAATATTGGGTGTTATTTGAATTGTCAGACGCTATTGGAATTGTAATTAAAATTGCTTCCGCCTCTTAATTGCAATTCGCTGTGCGTATCTTCTAAAATATCATTGCCGTCGCTTTGCATTGAATTACCGGCCAACGTATAACGAATTTGTAATTGGGCGTTGCAATGTAGAAGCTTTGAATTAAATGCAATGAGCGGCAGGCACGGAGTAAAATACACAGCACTGCTTCACAATTACGCTCTCTCTCGTTCTTGGGTTGGAAATTCTGGTGCTTGTGCCGTGTTTGCTGTTCAGAGACCCAGCTGGTATACGTATAATGTATGTGATGGCAGGGCCCCAATACATGTATTTTGGGCCTCAATATACACATACTAGCCTCAATATACACACAATACTAACCATCATATACATATAATACTAACCTCAATGCACATATTATACAAGCTTCCATATGCATATAATGCTAGCCCTGATATGCACATAATATTAGCCTCCATATATACCTAATATTACCCTCAATATATACATAATACCAGCCTACATATACACATAATACTAGCCATCACATACACATAATACTAACCTCAATAATACTAGCTTCCATGTACACATAATGCTAGCCTCAATGTACACATAATACTACCCTTAGTATACACATAATGCTAGCCTCAATTTACACATAATGCTAGCCTCAATCCCTCAAAGTTCGCCCTGCATTGTGTGTGTGTCCCCGACGTGTGGTCATTCTGTACATTCTATCATATTTAAGCAATCAAATTTATGTATACGAAGTTTGAAATATTTATGCACCGAATGATGGTGATACAACTAGCGAATCACTAGATTATCAATTTCAGATTGATTGATTGACTTTCATCGTGAGAACTAGTGAGTATTTCGGAATATGAGCTGTTTGAGAGCGTAGAGGTAGCTAGAGATCCATGAAACAAGACTGGGCTCCAACACCTCAGTCAAATTTATCGTCTTTCAACGTCAATTTTCGTATCTTTCCGTAAAGCTTAACAGATCATACTTTAAATAATGAAAATTACCGCTAATCAAACAACACAGTTAAACTAAGTAATAATACAGTGGTGGCAGTTCACGAGCCACAGTTGCCATGTACCTATAATCTGACGTTAGTGACAGTTCCAGTGAGTAATCTTACATCAGCCATAGCTTGTGCTGCTGCTGAGGTATTAAACATCGAACAACAGAGATGCATTTGTGGAGTGTACGTGCGTGATGATGCCTTTACTTTAGACGTCATGGGACTTGAGTAGCAACCCATGAGTGGGCCAAACGGCTCGTCTTTATTGCTTTATTCTATTCTATTCAGTGCGAGTTACATAGTTCAAGTCAACAGCTGCATGAGCGCTTGATAAAATAATATAGGAATAATAGTAACTAGCATGGACGATTGTTTAAGGCCATGGAAGCTCCCACCGAGTCTTTCTTTGTCCCTCAATCAGCTCGTTTTCTCTGTTCATCAGATCCCTGCATTGCAAGTATCGGTAAATAATAGTTCCAAGTCAGCGGTAATTCCAAGTTACGCTAAAAAAATCGAACACCAGAAATAAAGTTTTCTAATTGCAATTACTTTCTCGGTGACTTGCATGCGTAATTTCTTTTGAGTTTCACCTATAGCTTTGTTAAAAAAGTTTCCCTCGTCTTGATGCCGTCAGTCAGACGGAGAGCACGTCCAGGTTCCTTGTCATGTATGTATGCTGCCACCTTCTGATAATGAGTTCTGATTATCAAAACCTCTATTCTTTTTATCCATATTCCAACACTCGATCAACAATTACTGCAGCTTTGATTGATGTTCTGAGGGTTTTATTGCTTTGCCAGGTAGATCTTACCTTCTGTGATACTTTGAGATCAATATTCGTCTCAGTGTTTACGCTCGTCACACGCAGCTAGCATTGAGGAAGGCAAGTGGCATGCAACATGACACCAAATTGCTTCCTCGAGAGTCTGTACTGTTCTATAGCTGCCACAAATGGTCTTCGAGAGAATTTGTCTTGAATTAAATTAAGCATTATTTTCAGCTGCATTCGCAAGAAGCTCAAGCAACTCAGAGAGACAAACAAATCAGTGCGAGCCAGTCTCGTTTGTAAACAAAAGTCACGTGAAACAGAAGGCGTTCGAGCAATTAAAACTATTGCACTTGAGTTTCTGGTCGCCCATTTAGATTAAAATATTTGCATTTAAAAATCAACTTCTCTCGTAGCACACAAGGAAAGGACAATTAATTTGGGAGCTTATCTGTTCAAATTATCAGCAAATTTCTGGGCAGTTGATGTAATTCTTACACTTTGTTTTACTCAAGTGGGGAAAATATGTAACGCGTGTCGACTTCGTACCAAAGCCCATAAAATATGCTTGCAATGGAACTAGGTTCTTTCCTGAATAGTCCCGTTGCATCTGGCGGATTTGCATAACAAAAAGTTCGCTTGATTGAGTCTAGGGATTGATTTCACATTGAAATTGCGTTAATAGAGAGGGCCTTTGAAGGGTTGGAATTTTAATTTGTTTCTAAATAACTCAATTCATGTGGAACACGCGTGAAGTGGCGTGGCTTTAGGTAGTCTTGTTTTGGCTTATTTAAACTTTTCCAACACACAAGCCTGTGTTTTGAAGGAAGATCCAAAAGCGAATTATTTATTAAAGTCCGATGTTAACCGCGAGCCTTTTTACAAAATGGGTGTCATACGTGCTCACCATCTGAAATATTAATAATAATGTATTTATTTCCATGCTAATTTCAGCTGTTTGTTATAATACCTTCAAGTTTACTACCCCTTATAATTTGTTCATGGTTAATTGCCCCATAATTCTTCAAACTTTCCTAAACGAGCCGGAGCTTTAATTTTAGAATTAAATTAAGCTCAAAGCTCGAGCGTGACTTACATAATATATGAGGCAGTAGCGTTTGAATACGAAATTTTTCTGAAAAATACTTATTATAGCTGTCATTAAGCACACTATATGGTGCAGCTGGCGTGTTTTAGGAGAGCTTGAGTAAGTGGCACGGACTTCTAACAAGTCCTCATTTTTGAGCTTTTAAATGTCATGAAATTATGACGTGTTCGGTACTCCAGTATTGCTTGGTTATGCAGATTTAACGACTTATGAACGTGCTCTTTATTGTAAAAATTTTGGACTATTTTTGCTGTGGATCTTTGTTACATGATAGTTTTATTTGGAACAGTGTTTCAGTACGTAGGAATTTATGTTGGCTTTTTATTAAAAATTGCTAACAACAGCGTAATCTTCTAGCGTATTTCAAACATATAAACTGAACAAGTTCAACAAAATTTCCATGTCTTAAGCGTTTGCTCTGGAATTTCACACTGCTTTAAAATAATTGAATGTCTACTGTGGTCTCGAGTGTAACAAATCTATTAAAAGCATTAGTCAATAAATCAATTTGAACTCAGTTTTGGCTCAAATTAAAAACATTTTCCAGCTGAGCAGCTCTCAAGTTTTGGACTCATCGTAAAATGAGTCGAGTAATGTCTCTAAACAAATTCAAATTTGCATTACAACTTACAAAATTAAAAAGTATTCCAAAAACAATTACACCTCAACCATTGAATGCGCTGAAGGCTTTCGAAAGCCAGCAGTTACCTCACTTCTTCCAGAAGATGTTGTCTGCTGCTTGAGTTTGTCGACCGTTTTGTAGAACACCTTGTCAAGTGTATGTACATGTCAAACGTTCTAAAGAACCCGTTGACAGTTGCACGTGCTTGCCGAACGTTTTGTAAAACACGTTATCAACTGCATGTGTTTGTCGGACCCTTTGTAAAACCCGTTATGAGCTGCATGTGTTTTTTTCGGACGCTTTGTAAAACCCGTTATGAGCTGCATGTGTTTTTTCGGACGCTTTGTAAAACCCGTTATGAGCTGCATGTGTTTTTTTCGGACGCTTTGTAAAACCTGTTATGAGCTGCATGTGTTTTTTTCGGACACTTTGTAGAACACGTTGCCAATTGCATGTAGTTATCCAATACTTTCTATATCACGTTGATTGCTGGAAATTATTGACGAACAATTTTGCTAACATGTTAACATCTGCACGGCCTTGTCCAAAATTGTTTATACATAACTTGATAATTGGTGCTTTGTAAAACGCTTCAGATGGCGTGTTGATCGTTTTATGCGGGGTCCAACATTTCATATGAGAGGCTAAATATATGTATGTTAATAGTAGTTTTAAAATATACCTTCTCTTTCACAATGCATTTAACACGACGAGAGAAAGTCAACGAAAAACTTAACTTTAAAAAGCGCGCTCCCTATGGCGTGTCTCAACGGTTCATGAAACAAACGCTCCCTATGACGTGTCTCAACGGTTCATGAAACAAACGCTCCCTATGACGTGTCTCAACGGTTCATGAAACAAACGCTCCCTATGACGTGTCTCAGCGGTTCATGAAACAAACGCTCCCTATGACGTGTCTCAACGGTTCATGAAACAAACGCTCCCTATGACGCTTCTCGTACGGCTGATAAAGTAAGATCAACCGAGCATGATTAATTGACATGACAGAGACATCTCTGTGAGAGCAGATGGAGGTCAGATGAGCGAGTGTGATTCAGATGAGCAGAGGAGGTGTCGTGTAGCAGAGATGAATGATGTCACAGCAGCTCTGACGGGATCACAAATGACTGTACAAAAAACGAGATAAAATGAACTACACGAGGACGTGCACACAGTTTACGAGCGAAGTGTTGGGTTTGTGATGGGATGAAAATAATTGGCACTGCCATAGTAAAATACAAGATTCCCTGAGCGCCCAAGTTCTGCACAAAAACGTCTCACAAAAAACATTGTTTGTGTGGTTGTATTTTGAGTATAATTAGTGTTTAGCCCACTTGCATATCAGTCCAAGGTTATACTTTCTAGGACAAGGAGCGTCTTTGCTGTTGTACGTTTATCTAAAGAATGCACGTAATAAATTCTGGGCAAAAAGGTTTGACGTGAAAGATGAACGTTTTAATGTACCTCAGTTCAAGAACTGCGACTTGGTAGTCGTACAATGGGTAGGCATTGTCGCTAAATATTTCAAGTTTACTGTGAAGTGTACGGTTCAAAATTAATTGTACCGTGTGAAGTTTTGATGTCTCCTTGAGATTTAAAGCTTACCATAATATATTGGCGTGGGTTTTCAAGCTTATCACGCCGTCTTAACAGTTTAATATACTCTCTTGATTTCTTAATTTCACTTTTTCATCCATATTTTTTTAAAAATGATTATGTGTGCCACGATTTTCCGTTTTATTTTTTGTTTACTTAGGCAGGTTTGCTTGTGGGTGCTGTGGATGCTCTTGTTGTTTCAGGTCCTGTTACTGTAACTCCTGCTACAACTGGTGCTGTTATTTATGTATTTACGACCCTAATATTCATATTTATATACACGGATTCTTAATTGTAAAGCTCCTGGAAGTATCTGGCAGAGCTTTTATTGGATTAAATGATTAAATGTTACGGTACGCATCACCCATTACCATTACGATCTTCATTAAAATAATCCTGTAGTTCTTCCATACCCTAAGGTAGAAGGTAAAATCAATAAAACTGAAAAAATGACAAAATTTACCTCAATGTTTTTCCTAAAATAGGGAGGTAAATGCTTCATAAATTCAGCGTGTAATTAGGTCAGCAAATATAAGATGAAAATGCTCACCTCTTCCTCCTCCTCAAACCAATGACTGAAGTTGCTGTTCATTTTTGCTTTTTTTCGCGTGTGCATGAAGAGTAAACGCATCAGTGCTAGCAGACACCGTGGGGAACTTCTGAGTGAAAATGAGCTCATGAAAAGAGGTTTAACAGCTCAGGTCTGAAGAGCGATCTAATAAAATAAAGTGGTTTTAGAAGGCACTTGTGTAGGAGCTCAGATGAGGAGACAGAAGTGAGAGCTTGTTCTTTAAAACGGGCGCCTTAACGCTTTGTATTAGAGAAAGCTTTCAACGATACGACTCATTTTTTGTCCTCTGGAACATAAGTGCAAATCAACCAGAATAAATTGTCTTGAATTAAATTTGAAGCAATAATACAAGCCTAGAGAATAAATGTGCTTTATTATTACGTTGAGGTGAGGCTTACGACCACACGTGTTAAATAATATTTATACTTGTTTGTACTCCCTTGCAGTCGGCTCGGCTGGTGTTTCAATTTGATTCACTTCCGTAAAATATGAAGATTTAAAACCATAAAAGACATGAGGAAGTTTTTCGAAAGTAAACTCTTTAAGGATTTGTATTCTAGCTAAAAATAATTACAGAAAGTGATTCCGAAGCCAATTAACTCAAGATAAGTGATATATTGTTGGTCCTTATCTTGATTAAGAATCAAATTTTTGATACGAACGTAGTCTGGGAGTCTAAAATTGGAGAATAAACTCAGTCATTAATTCAGAGCAGTGAAACATACTTGACACGTTGACTCCGAAGTGGTACGTATGTGTACCATTGAGGTTAGGTTCTGTAATTTTTTCAGATCCTTCTAGTGACTATGCGTACAAAGTGAAATTTTACACCAATCAGGCAATCGGAGGCAACGTGTTAAAAGCTATCCTTGAGTGGATCAGGGCTCAGGATATCGCGTATTGCTGTCACATTCAAGAGAATGTCTCGTCTAAAGATTCCATTCAAATGTGAAATCGTATGCGACTCCTGAGCAAGTCGTTTGTGTGAAATTAACTGCTGGAGGACGGAAGTGAGAGAATTTCGATGTAACTAGTTCAGCTTTTTATGAATCATTATATTCACAATGACATCCCTCTTCGCGTATTGCAAAAATACAAGAAAATCAAATGACGCATTAGTATTTATTTGTATAGTACTTCAATGTTAGTCGGTATACAAATATAACTCGGCAAAAATAGAAAAGTGGGGCTGGCTGTTGCCATTCTGCTAGCGCCAAGCGAATCATTTGTGCACAAATTATCCCTTTTTGTTTTTCTGACATGTAATAAAATAGTTTTGTATTGTGTGGAGCTAGCAAGGCAGCACACCTCTTGCCCACCAGCCTCTGTAACCTTATGTTTCCCTTCTGTGCATAGCTGGTGGTTGTAACCAATTCTATGTAGTTATTCTAAGTTTATTTCTTAGCTAATCCATCATCGTAATAATTCAGCAAGATGACCTGTTCAAGAGCTGCAATTCTGTGGCACGTCATTGAAACTTTGCCAAGATTTTATAGACATGCAAGGTCCTACTTCCCTTCTTTTAATCAATGAGAAAATTGTATTACTCTGATATCTATTTATGAACATTATCGATCTAAACTAAAATTCACAGGATAGAAGTTTCTGCTCCAACTTCATTCAGATCCGATGATTTCGACATAACTCGCTTTTGCATACTAAGCTTATTTTACCATAAAGTTTTCCTTGACCTTTGCAACAACAATAAAGACCAAAGCAACTGTTGCGACCCTACAAGACACTTCATGTAGAGCGAAGTTTGTGAACAGCTTGCTTACCCAGCCATAACCATCTGTTCTCGAGCCTTTTATTGGGTAAATGGCTCGAAGGGCTCAACTTTAGTCGTTGTGTGGGCTGATGTTTAAAGCAAACTGTGCAGTATTGTCCTTATTCTTCTTCCTTATTAATTGAGCGGCGCTACCGAGCCCCTCTGATGAGTTCATTAGGTGATGTTAGCAATCATTTTCTTAAAATGCAGACGTTTCATCTACATAATGAAGATGAACGCCGCAATAAGCTGCTAGCGTTGTTTCAGACAATCGAGAAACACAAATGGCAAACATTTTGAAACAATCAAGGGCCTACGATAAAGTAATTTCAATCAAATTGGTTTGTTTTGCGGGTCCTTACTGCGAATAAATACGAAATTAGAGCATTTTGATATCATGTGTTCGATGCAGTTTTGTGAGCAGGTTTGATGGAGAGGCGCTTGATCAACGATCTTCAAACACACGATCACAGCTTGGAAGAGCGTTTCCTTAATTCGTTAAGCTCTAACTCACAGCTTCTCAACTTGAATCATTCGCAATGCCCAGGACGTAATCGTGACACAATAGGGTGTGCGACTACATTGGCTAGGCTGTATAAGTAAAAGATGGTACAATGTATGCCCAAATTCTCTTGCTAAAAGTTTTGCCTTGGGCACTAAGTTTGGCAGATAGGGTGCGGCAAATATTAGTGAGGATCGAACGTAAGGTGAAAACTCTTTTCGCCAACACAATTTTTGGCGCAATCGTGTAATGGGCTATCGATTTGAGAGTGCATTTGACAGCAAGGCTCTAGCGGCACCTGTCATATTTGCTCGACAGAACGCGTGTTGCCTGCGCTTTTAAAGTTCCATTAATTCGTTCACCGCTGAAAATTTAGTATGCAATCGTTTAAATTCTCTTTCTTCTTTGACTCATGGGTCGTTGGTCAGATGGACGTTGGTCAGCAGTCAGTCAAGGCTTGTGACGGCGTCAACAAGCGATAACTTTGATGTTTTAATTGCACGGTAAACGCCAGTCGTCGTGAAAGAGAAAGGTAGTGCAGAAAAATGATTACTTTGTCATATAAAGGGCTCCAGAAAAACCAGTTGTCAGTAAAAGCTAGTGACAGGATTAGAAAACTTTCATATTTTACCTGTGCCATGACGACCAGCCATAATGACAGACAAAATGAAAATTATTGGTCATATCAATGCATAATTTCACACATACGATGCAACTTATGAGTCTTCTGCACGCTTAAAGTCAAGTTTTGTGAATTAATATTACTTCAACATTGAACCTGGCTATAAAAAATGTATATAAGCGTTGCACTGAGGGAGACTTGAGGTGTTACTTTATAAGTATTTCTTATGAATTAATAATTTTAAACTGAATTTTTAATTAAGCATTATTAATTCTGAATTCCTAAGTATGAATTCAAAGTATGTACGTAAGATACGTGAAAGAGCAACATAATCAACAATACGAAATAAATTAATCGTACCTGACCTAAATTGTACATAAAGCGAACGAATATCTTCGATTGTTTGATTAGGTAATATGACAAGATGAACAAGATAGTAATGACAAAATGATTGTGAGTATGTGATGAAGACATAAGGGTAATAACAAGATGATTGCGAGTACATAATGAAGAACAGGTAATACTGACAAGATGATTGCGAGTACATAATGAAGAACAGGTGATACTGACAAGATGATTGTGAGTACATAATGAAGACCAGGTGATACTGAAAAGATGATTGCGAGTACGTGATGAAGACCAGGTGATACTGAAAAGATGATTGCGAGTACGTGATGAAGACCAGGTGATACTGACAAGATGATTGCTAGTACATAATGAAGACCAGGTGATACTGACCAGATGATTGCGAGTACATAATGAAGAACAGGTGATACTGACAAGATGATTGCGAGTACATAATGAAGACCAGGTGATACTGAAAAGATGATTGCGAGTACGTGATGAAGACCAGGTGATACTGAAAAGATGATTGCGAGTACGTGATGAAGACCAGGTGATACTGAAAAGATGATTGCGAGTACGTGATGAAGACCAGGTGATACTGACCAGATGATTGCGAGTGCGTGATGAAGACCAGGTGATACTGACAAGATGATTGCGAGTACCAGATGAAGACCAGGTGATAATAGCAGAAAGACAAGGTCAAAAGACAACATCACTCCTGTTTCATTGGCGTGATGAGAAGAGTTCACTGCTTTAAAACAGACATTAAATGTTAGCACAATTGCGTGTCAATAAACTCTTCGCTGCCAACTTCATTTCACTTCTTACCAATCGATTGTAATGCATAAATATTGATGCACACGAGTATTGAGCCTGTGAGCTTTCATATAAGATTATTTCCGCGTCTAGCACGCGAAGCATTAGGGAAGTGGGGCAACGTTTGCAGCTTTAGTGACGCCTGACGAAAAACCAATCAACATTTGTGTGGAGTTCACTAGCAAAAAACGACGGTTTTAATTTAGTAGCTTTTTTGCATGAGATTTTGCTTACAAATAGACATCAGCAGAGCTGCTGTTGACATAAGTGGTTCTGTGGTGACTGAGTGGTGCTGCTGTTGATATAAGTGGCACTGCTGTTGACATGAGTGGCACTGCTGTTGACATGAGTGGCACTGCTGTTGACATGAGTGGTTCTGTGGTGACTGAGTGGTGCTGTTGTTGATATGAGTGGCACTACTGTTGACATGAGTGGCACTGCTGTTGACATGAGTGGTTCTGTGGTGACTGAGTGGTGCTGTTGTTGATATGAGTGGCACTACTGTTAACATGAGTGGCACTGTTCTTGACAAAAGTGGTGCAGCTTTTGACATGAGTGGTGCTGCTGTCAACATGAATGGTGCTGTGTTGACAGGAGTGGTGATGCAGGTGAATTATCCCACCTCGTGATGTTTTTAAAATAAAAGAACAAAAACGTATCTTTGCGCAGTTGCTGACCTAAATTTATGGAATCGCTCAATATAAATAAATACGCGAGTTTCACACTACTTTGCGATATGAATCAACATTTTTAAGTAACTTTTTTTTTCTGTGATTTTTCAGTGAATAACTGGACCGAAAAATTGCGTATTTTTGCGTCGTGCATTGAAAGTAGAGCAAATAAAATGTACGTCACGATGGCACGCTGCAACTGACTTTGCAACGTCATACAGTCATGCGATATTGTCTTTATTACTATTATTAGCTTCCTGGTAAGGCGTTATATGATAGTAAATGCTGTACCTCTTAAGCAGATATGTATGTATGACTGTGAATATTGCACGTATTTGAGGCGAATATCCTAAAACTTCATATGTTTCAACAATTAAAAGTCGTCTTCTCTCCACGACTAACGACTTAACTCTAACGACTCTAACTTTATTCTCCACGAAGCCCCTGTGGATGTTAACTTTTCTCGAGGCCCCAATTTTGATAGACACTATCTGAGTGAGAATCATACAACAGAGTGCGGCAACATAACTTCCCTTTTTTAAATGCGTTTTGCGCAGAAAAGGGAAGTCATGTTGCCATACTCTGTGTATACGGAACCCATAATAGGGGTTTGTAAAATATCATGTTTATAACTTAGCATTATGATAATAACTCACGCACCGCATGAGATTCCTCTGCCCCAGTTCTCTATCCTTTAGTGTTAACCCACACTTACAAAGTTTTACGATAATATGCTCATATAAAACCTACTACAGAAGCAGAACATGGTATGTTAACTCTTTAGAGACTGACGGTGCCTTTCGGTAGTGTTACCAACCGTTGTGTTCATAGCACGTGAAGTTAATTTTTCGTACTGTAAACACGACGGTAGTTAGAGGTGCCGTTGTATCCAAAAGGTTAAGAACGCAACTGTTTACCACACAAACATCATTGAAACGCTTAAACTTCTGTATGGCCCTCACGGCGAATCGAGCAGCGAACGTATTGCAGGCGAGGTGTCGACTGAGGCAGTTCATTTTTCAAAGCCTTCCTGCGATACAAAATCCCAAAGGATCAGGCAAGCATTAGCAGCCGCGCTATCGGTGGCTGAAAAAAACGATCTGTGCAACAAGAAAAAAGTTCGCTAAAACTTCAACGCCCTTGTCATCAGATTTTAATGTCATTCGCCAGGCGAGAAAAGGTGAAATTTTAAAAGCCACGATAGGATTGAGGTTGTCGCTTCTGAATATACAAGGTAATGATGAACTGAGATGGAACTGCCACTTGTTGGAAAGGCGTTGTAATGAGCTTGTATATGAAGTGTATAGAAAGTGTAGGGTATACCCATGTCAGTTATCTTTGGAATTAAAACAATATTTCTATTTATTGATAACATTTATGAACTTTATGAGAAAACTTTGAATAGGGTATCAGCACTAGGTGTAAAGGGATTTACACTGTTGATCAGTGAATATAAACAAAAGTCCTTCAAAAGCATGCAAATCGCTTTGATTCCTAAAAATATTTGCCCGAAACTTGGTTTTCATTTTTGCGGAGGTCTTTCATTCAGGCAAATGTGTTATGTTCTCTGGCAGATTAGTTTTAATCAAAAGTTTTAACGTTACTCAACAGAATCTAGTTATTGATCTACACGTACCCAATTCTCTTAAAAATTTTCAGATAGCAGAGCACAATAGTCAAGCAATGCAATATTTTTCTAGAACATTTTTTTGCAGTCAATCTGTAAAAGGATTTTCGCCAAGTTACTTCCTGGGATTAGGGGTACGTTTTGTAACGAAATAAACTGCATTTATTTCTTGCGTTGGTGACGTGGCAAAAATTCAGTGCGACACAAATTTTATTGAAGTTTCATTTTTTTATTTCGGTGTCGAAAGCTGGCTATGAAATCACAGCGGACCAGTCGCCGCCAACAAATGTAGAAATCATGGACCAAAACCCAGATCGCAATATTTTCAGTGGCATGTCTATTAATTCAAGGAAGGGGAGAAGTTTTTTTGCCCTTTTGGTGCGTGTCTCTGGAGATGAAGTTCACTACCGTCCAGAACAATGTGTATGAGAAGACATTCTAGCAAACATAAAACAAACTCAGATTTTCAACACTGATTCTGTTCTGTTCGTTAGTTTGAATCAGTTCGATTAAAGTAAAAAAATCTATGAAAATATATTCAGTATAAATGCACAACTAATTGAGTTCGTTGAACACGTAAAAAACCCGTGTCTCTGGTGAAATATTCTACTCAGAGTTACCTTTATTTTTATCAAGTTGAACAAGTTACTCTCTAAAAAAAACTGTATCGTCATAACTCAAGAACCTGTCATCCGATTGAGCCAGAAAATAAAAGCTTTATTAAAAGCAATCAATGCCGCAGGAAAAAGTCTTACTTTCTGCCAATTGTTGCTGAGGACCGCGCGCTACACAGGGTGGCATCAGTGACCTATGCGCCGTTATGTAGTCATTTGAGTGTCGTTTGTGTGTCAATATAGATCATATATAAAAAATATCCGGTAAATAGAATAGAATAGAATGAGGCTATAGGAACGAACCTTCTGGCCCATTCTTGGGTCGGATAATTACTTCGATAATTATTCGGTTGTTTTACCCAAGTCCCATGCCGTATTTCTAGCCGCATCAACCATGTCGGCAGCGGGATTCGAACCCGGGTCTTTCCGCTCGCAAGCAGATTCGCTCACCAGTCGACCAAGCTGGTGATGAAATATTGGTGGTGAAATATTGTGTATATTATTCAATATTATACACAGTATATCAAATATGTATATGTACATGTATGTTATATCTATGTGGTTGGTGGTATATGAAACTCATCTGCTTGTACAAATACTGTTAGTTTAAAAATGTACATCTACTTGGTCACAATTTCAAGGAAAGTCATAATAATATCATAATTTTGTTGCCTGCTTAAAAAATCCTATGAGATTTTTTTATAAACTATATCACACAAATTAACTAAAAATATTCAGGCCGTGTCTTAAGAAATAATTCAATACTTACACATCCATACACAGTAGCATGTGACTACCAGGTCATTCACGGTAACTACTCTGTATTAACTACTTGCGCTGTGCTCGTACAGCATGTAGGTCTGTGTACCAGTGTTAGTTTTACAGCGTTACGATATTATAGTGTTAGTGTTATAGTTATACAGTGTTACAGCATCGCCGTATTACAGTGTTAGAGTATTGCAGTGTTACAGTGTCACAGAATCGCAGTATTGCAGTGTTAGTGTTACAGCATCGCCGTATTACACTATTGCAGTGTTACATAGTCACAGCATCGCAGTATTGCAGTGTTACAGTGTTACAGCATCGCCGTATTGCAGTGTTACCGTATAGCAGTGTTACAGTGTCACTGTATTGCAGTGTTAGTGTTACAGCATTGCAGTGTCAGTGTTACAGTGTTGCAGTATTGCAGTGTTACAGCTGTGCTACAGGAAGGGTATCACTGTCATTTATTTATTTACTAGATATTTGATATCATTGATTCGAGACTAAATATTACATACTAGCCAGTTCCCGTGGAAATTCCACGATATAGATTTGACTAATTTGAAATTATTATAAAGATAAATACATTGAAGATTTACGATGAACTTTTGTGTTTTAAATGAATGCTTTTCATTAATATATACAGGACTTCCATTGTGCATCTTATCTAACGATAACGTGGCCCAGATGGTACCCGTTAAAATTCCTTGATTCAAATTAAGAAAATTAAGGATCTATGAAAGAAATACATTCTTCAGTTTTACCCGTGGTACCATCAGAATCAAAATATTTTTCTTGAATATCTACAAAACTTTCATTCTGTATCTTACCTAACGATAACATGACCGTGTAAGAAAAGAAAATTAATAACAACAAATGGCGTGTTTTATAGTGATCCGGTGCCTTTGGTATCCACAATACAATGCTTGTAATACGAGTACATGCATATCCGTTCTGCTTTCAGTTCAATAATATTTCTTCAGTAATAGATAGGAAGTAATGGGACAAACACAGATACAGAGAGATGGAGATACATAGTCGATTATATATGTAGATTATCATTCAATAACATTGTGTTAATATTATGTTTGTATTTATCAATGAATATACAGTTACATTAGACACTAATTGAGATGATTTTGTGTACAAAATAGATTAAGTGAGGTAAGGAATTCGCGCGGTTGTCCGAAGGTTCCAATCTTGTAAAGCTCAAACCTGAAATTTCAAACCCCATCCACCATCGCAGTAGTGAAGCCAGGGGCTGTAGCCCCCCTCTATCTACTGGATGACCTCGGGGTTCTTTCTTCTAAATAAGCTATTGCTCCTCTTCCTCTTCCCATCCTTCTTTACTCCTGGTCCCTGCGTGTGATTGAAGTGCGTGTGAATGACTGAAGTGCCTCTACGTGATTACGGTTCCTTTGCGTAATTGATGTCTTAACTTTTAACTTTTTGGGACTTGGGTAACAGCCGATGAATGTACCACTCGGCTTGTTCCTGTTACCATATTCTATTCTAAGACCAGGTATAAAAACCTGGTGTTACTTCTATTGTATTCACTTTCACAGCGTGAGAGAGGAAACCATGCAAAGCTTCCTCACTTTATTCAACACTGACAGTCATCAATGTCAGTTGAAATAGAAGAACATTCCTGTGGCGGTGACGGAAGTAGTTCATTCACCAGCTCCTATGCGTCAAATTACCCATGAATGAATACAAACTCTGCTGTAACCAAGTTGTTGTGAGTGTGTAAAAAATTATTATTATAATTATTTTCTCTGAATTACAATTCGAATTTTTATTCGCACTATTACGGGGAATTTTTAAAGAACTTAAAATTTATCGTCATTAGGTGACATCATGGCATGGACGTACCTGCTCACCCACGAGTACTGTTTTGTTGACTCATTTGAAAAGAAACAGGGATCCGCTTCTATTATTCCTGAACAAGATAAAATAATAATAGTAATAATAGGATGATTTTGACGGGGCTGTATGCTATAAACTAAAGCCCTTCGTTTCGTCTAAATATCTTTGTCTGAAAACCTTGGCCTTCAGTCTCGATAATGTACGTAAAAATAAATTACTTGGGCGTTTTAAAGCTTATTTTTGAGGCTATGATGTATTCGAGTTAAAGAGCCTTCTCACACAGCTAACATACTTGGCTTTAAAAAACGTTTATTCAATGCATCACATAAATTTGGAGAAACGTTTGTTCAACACAATACATAAATGTAAAGAAACGCTTGTTTAATGAAACACATAAATTTAATGAAACGTTTGTTCGATACAACAAATAAATGTACAGAAACATTTGTTCACCACAAAACTTAGCTTTAGGGAAACTTTTCAACATCATCATTGGCTCACGTCGTCCAAGTTAGGAATTGCAATCGTAAGTATTCTATGAGGAGCATTCAGCATCATCGGGAATACTCGATAAGTCCAAATCAATATTCTACCTGAGCGCTGCTCTCACTCCTTCTGACGACGCAACATATCGTAGTGCTGACGTGGGGCTTATTCATATTAGTATCCTAAACTGATAATAATATAGAGAATAATACATATAGCTATACACAAGTTATCATTATACAGGAAGCGTTAAGCTGTCGCTGTGACCACGCTAGTCCTACAACTTAATCGCTGGAAGGTGTTGAGTATGGACTATTTATGCCTCTATATATTACCTTTTGCTAGATTATGATTTGTAAAAAGTACCTGCAACAATAACCTGCCATTAATGTTATGCTTTAAATGAAAAATCCCAAATAAGAAGAGGATTCTAAACTTTTTTTTATGCCCTGGCGGATTGACAAATAATTGCGTCGGGTGGTTTTTTAAACAGTCGCGTATTATCCGAATTTGTCAGATATTGCACTAAAATTATAAAATTTGTGATATAAAAATGAAAAGACAACAAAAATACAGTTACATGACAAAAAATGAAAGTTTCTGGTAAGTATTACAGGATATTCTCAAACTTTGCATGTATCTTCTTTTCTCCAAGAAGAAAACTATTCAGTCATCACTGTGAGTTTGTTGGCTAAAATTGAGTGGATCCAGAGATTGTATTCTTTTCATGCTCCATGCAGTGAGTCAGGTCTAGTAACATCACTGGTACGTTCTGCTTCCACGAAAAGCTCCTTCTATTATTGCAAATTAAAAATAACTTGAAGTTTGTTAATTAGATTGCAGAAGCTTTCTGCGAGGCAACTAAGGGCGCATCAGAAAATATTTTTCCACTTTAGCCGTGCTAAAGAATCGAAAGTAAATTTAGTTCAAGATAGTGCGCAGGATCCCGTGTTTCCACACACGAGAGAAATAAATTTACTCTTATGTAAAAGGTTCGTAGATTATTCATGCGTCGCTGTGTTTTTCTGAGAAAGAAGCTCTACAGCTTCATAAGATAATTTTTTGCGGCTTTGAAAGCTCATTAAATAATTAAAGGACGATATTTGCCTTCAGAAAAGGATCATAACGAGTGCAAATTTTGCACGATGAGAGCTCAAAAATTATGTTGTGTAAATTCTGCTCAAGTTGAGGGAGGGAATGGTGAGCTGTGAGGCTGTTTTTCAGTTCAGTAGCGCATCAGTTTAAAAGATGGAGTTCATGGAAGTGTTGTGCAAAATGTATTTATTTGTCAGAAGTGTAGAGCAAAATGTATTTGTTTTTTCCAGAAGTGTAATGCAGAATGTATTTATTTGTCAAAAGTGAATTGCAGAAAGTATGTGTTTGTCAGAAGTGTAGTGTTAAATGTATTTGTTTATCAGAAGTCTTATGCGCAATGCATTTTCCAGAAGTGTAGTGCACAATGTATTTGTTTGTCAGAAGTGTAGTGCAAAATATATTTGCTCGTCGAAAGTGAAATGCAAAATGTATTTGTTTGTCAGAAAAATCACAGTGTAAGAATTTCTACTGGAATTGAATAAAGATGTGTAGTATTTGGTACATGTATTTAAAAATGCTAATGATGCACTGAAAGTTAGAAGCCTCTTGCCAGCCTCCGTACACTGTGCATGCTCAGCAGTGGTCACTGGGTTCTCCAGGATGCAGGAAATTTTGTCATAACTGGAAAGATGTTGAACATATTCGCCAAAAACCTGAATGCAGTCTCCATCTTAAAACACGGGATTTACGTGTTGCCTTAACTAGAAATTAAACTTATTATTGAATCTAAAGAACAAATTTGCTTGAACCACCAAGAAAACATGATCAAGCCTTCGTTACTGCTTTTATAGTTACGAGGGACAGATATAAATATTGTCTTTGCTGTTTCTTCATTGACCAACCATTTTACATCTTGTTCTCAACGTCTGTATTACCTAAAATTCTGTTTCTTCATGGAGTTTCTTATGAGCAGTATTCAACCCTCTTGCAAAGTATGAGTATTTATGGAACACAATTCACAGTACGTCTTCCAACACTCGTTGTGTGTCACTAGTTTTCTCTCCTTCACTCATATTTCTTCACACCCACGATTAAACGTCAGGTGAAGTAGGATAAACTTTAACTACATCATTTATTCACTGACCTCTTTGTCTTCATAAATGTGCAGGAGGCTTCTCGGATTTTCACGCTCGTGAATTATACATGACAAAGATAAACGCTGCATGGCATTTATCTTTGTCAGCAGTTGAGCCTTGCTTCATCTAGCGCTCGGTAACCTAAAATGAAGCATTTGATCTTCCTGTGACATCGCATAAGCCTCATCACGCAAATCATTCGAGTATTTACGTTAAAATTTTCGTCTTAAGCCACCGTTTTGAGAGCATTTGAGACTTCAAAAGCGACGCAATCTCTCGTCACATTTGCGAGATCTTGCGCTCTGCGCGGGGCGATAAAGACCTGATTTTACCATTGCTTCTGTCGCTTGCTACAGCATGACCGAGGAAAAAGTTAATTGAGCATATGAATCGAGTGGCTCAGAAATACAAATTGTTGACTTTGTATTTCTGACACAAAGGACTTTAGTTGTACTTTGCTTTTGTTCCAGCGATACGATATCGACGTGAAAAAAAGTTAGCAATAATGATAACCACTGATGAGATGGCAAAACTTCGTTGTACATATACTGTAATTGTGTCTAAAAGCACTGATTGTCTTTGAGTAGAACAAGGTCGTAATTTTAGAGATGTTCAGTGTAAATAAGTTGTTCCGGAGAACAGATAAAGCTCCTGCAAGTACAACTCACAAATGTCTTATTAATTCATGATGTTTAGTTTTAAACCTACTTTATGAGTTTCATATCATTCATTAAAGTGAACTTATTTTAAAAACAGTGTATGGGATCTATGAAATACGTACATTAGAGTCGCAATCAACTGCGCTCGAAGTAATGAATATAGACCTTCATATTGAGTAGACTCCGAAGACCATTAAAAATTTGTCTTTGTCTCACGTCTCTGTCTTACGTTTACTGGCAGCTGCCTTCTGCAACGTATGCTAACAACAGCTCTTTCTGCTTTGAAAAGCGTCATTACTCTTTTATTTACACATGAAAATAATCTTGCATAAGGTTCTGTACAGCTAGAATAAAGCATCTGTGTTTCTTTTACATTATTTGTTACAGTTTTACAGGCGCTTCCGGTTGTGGCGTCTCAGTAACGCTGCATGTTCCCGACAGCTGCTGCATTTTGCTATATCTGCAATATCTGGATCCTGTTCTATTTTTCTTCATTCCCAGTAGTTCCTTACAGCTGCAGTATCTTGCCACATCTGCTGCATCTTAAATCAGTTGCAGTATCCAGCCAAAATTTTCAGGACATAGTTACAGTTGTACTATCTTCCTTCAGTTGCAAAACCTCGTAACAGTTGCAGCATCTTGTAATAGCTACAGGAGCTCGCTACACCTGCATTAACTTGTAGCAATTGTGGTAACTCCCTGTAGATGCTGCATCTTGTCACAACTCTAGTGCTTGCTGCAGCTGACATACCTTGCAACATATACGTGTTCTCTTCAGCTGATGCATGTATCTTGCAACATCTGCGTGTTCTCGACAGCTGGTGTATCTTGCAACATCTGCGTGTTCTCGACAGCTGGTGTATCTTGCAACATCTGCGTGTTCTTGACAGCTGGTGTATCTTGCAACATCTGCGTGTTCTTGACAGCTGGTGTATCTTGCAACATCTGCGTGTTTTTGACAGCTGGTGTATCTTGCAACACATGCAACGCTTTCTACGATTGTAAGAGCTCGTTTTCTCAATGGCTGCACTTAACACGCCTCTTTGATGTGCACTGCCCACATTCCCCCACAAATTTGTGTTTGTATTGCTGAAAATTGTTCTTCTCCAAGCTACTTTTCAAAGACTTTCAGTGGAATATCTCCGAGAATCCTTCTCAGTTTCATTTTTGTCTACAATCAATCAATCTTAACTGAACGCTGTTGTTTCGTCGTACGTTTTCTTTTCTTATTGAACTTTTAGGTTTTTTATGCCTAATAAACTGCCTGAGCATATCAGAAACATTTACTTTTGTAAATAACATTGAGACTTTATTCATTTATACATGTAACTGAAATAAGGTGAATCTACAGATTTTTCTTTTTGTCCAGAACTTATTGTTTTTTTAACGACAACTGCATCAGCACCTTGAAAATTATAGGAAAGATTTTATTAAAGGGACATTTTAATCACACTTGCTTAGGGAAAAAATTGAACGTCTGTTTGTTTTTGTGATTAAGCTGTTATTTACCTTGTAATTCTGTTTCATTTACTGCATGAATTCTTTCATTTTCTGTATAGAGCCTATGACGTTATACGTAGTTGTATGCCACATGCACCTTGAACTTCACGTAGAAATGCTTGCTTTACGATGACATACTCGTAGTTTATTATTTGCTGCATGAATGAATAGAACACAAATCTAACACATGAAAGTAGATTACATTTGGTCTGTAACCTTCAATCTTTGTCATCATATTTCATGAAAATGAGAAAGTTCAGCCAAATCCTTAAAAGTGTTATTTCATGAATGCATAACAAAATAAAACAAACCTAAAAAGAAAACGAATACCACTCTGTAAATGGCCTATAATCTCATGCCTCACATTCCATAGCAATGAGGGAATTCAGCAAAATTGAACTTCTGATGCATGGCCTCCTGATGCTCGCACCACTAGCATCACATTTGGGATGCGTGGCCTCCTGATGCTCGCACCACCAGCATCACATTTGTGATGCGTGGCCTCCTGATGCTCGCACCATCAGCATCACATTTGTGATGCGTGGCCTCCTGATGCTCGCACCATCAGCATCACATTTGTGATGCGTGGCCTCCTGATGCTCGCACCATCAGCATCACATTTGTGATGCGTGGCTTCCTGATGCTCGCACCACCAGCATCACATTTGTGATGCGTGGCCTCCTGATGCTCGCACTATCAGCATCACATTTGTTGGGTAACTCCAGCGTGAGAAAAACTCAGCGACTTGCATGATGACGTGCACAGACCATCGCTCCTCTCACAGCTCGTCTAGGCAACATTTCCATCAATTAGTCTGAGTGCAGCTGATGGAGTTGATTTTACTGGGGTCATGAGATCTGTACATTTCCATCAATTAGTCTGAGTGCAGCTGATGGAGTTGATTTTACTGGGGTCATGAGATCTGTACATTACCATCAATGAGTCTTAGTGCAGTTGATGAAGTTGATTTAACTGGGGTTATGAAGTGTGCACAAGATTTCCATCAATGAGTCTGAATGGAGTTGATGGAGTTGATTTCACTGGGGTTATGAAGTTAGCAGTTGCGTTTTATAAAATTGTCACGAAATTAGTGTCTCACCATCAAGAAACAAATTTAATCAAAATCCAGTTTTGGTTTAGAATAAAAATTGCTCCTTGGAGTGTCAGCATTTCTGGAAAAGTTTATTCAGCAATGAAGGCAATTTTGAATGCATTGAATGCAACAATAAGTGGAGATAAATGCTTCCAGAACGGAAGCTACTTTTTAAAAAATATTTTCCATGACCTACCGAATAAGTTACCACCAATCAAGATCGTTTCATCGTGTACCTTGATGTTCATTTTGAGTAACCTAAGTTTGAGAAGGTAACTGTGCATTCTACTAGTATTAGCAGCAACAATGGTTGTCGCTCGCCTCGTCCCTCTACTTTAAGTTCACCTAACCCTCGGAAGCTGAGCCGTCCTGTCGCTGCAGTCTCTCGGCTTTCCACCTCTCTGGACACTTGAATTTTTATCATCATCCAAAGGAGAATATCGAGAAGCGGACGACGGTGCCCGTAACGAAAAATTGATATAATTGGCTGGGTTGTTTCAATGTGAGTTATATTTTACGTAACAAGTCTGCTGGGTTTCGAGAATAAAATGTGTTGTTACTCCAGATGTCTAATATTGACGCAGTATTGTCAAGTGATGTATAAAAGATGAAAAAAGTATTTTATAAGAAGCTTTGTATATCAAACGAAACACTGGCCCGCAGGGAGTGAGGCTGAAGATTAGATAGTCTCTGCGTGCTTGAAAAATTCACTGTATCTGAGTTTGCTCTCAAACCTCGATGCTAGGCGTGGCCTCACCAGCCCCCTGGATGAATATCTAAGGCCTCTGTCAAAATTTTTTACCTTCCTGTCAAAAAGTTTAGCACCTCGGTGCGAGTATCTCACCCCTCAGTCAGCAAGTTTAGCACCTCAGTCAGAGTATTTCACCCCTCAGTCAGCAAGTTTAGCACCTCAGTCAGCAAGTTTAGCACCTCAGTCAGAGTATTTCACCCCTCAGTCAGCAAGTTTAGCACCTCAGTCAGAGTATTTCACCCCTCAGTCAGCAAGTTTAGCACCTCAGTCAGAGTATTTCACCTCTCTGTCAGCAAGTTTAGCACCTCAGACAGAGTATTTCACCTCTCTGTCAGAATGTCTAAGCAACGTAGCAGTTTTCATTCTATATCTACCCTCTCACCACTGAACAGACAACTCTTGAAAACTGGTTCATCTGTCTCAATATGCATGTTACATGTATATGGAAGTGTATAGAATGTTCAAACATATAAAGATATGCAAAAACTATATCTACAAACATGATGTATGTGGGAATGTGTTGGGCTGTGTGAGGAATATTTTTAAGCATACTTGCTGGGAGAAGTTGTCGTTGACAAAATCATAAAGTTGAATTTATGTGTCTCTCTCGTCATGTAAAGTCAAAATGTGCATAGCAAAGCAATAAAACGACAGCCTCGGACTAATTTTATTCTTTAAATTCAGTGATAATACAAGTATAGAGAAAGATGTAAAATAGTTCATTTATTATTAATTTGATGCATATTATTTGATATAACATTGAAGTTAAAAATACCTTATCATAAAAACCCGCTGTTAGTAGATACTCTACAGTAGGTTAAAGTCACGCTTTCTGTTTAACCACTGGAGCAAAGCGTGAAAATTAAAATACAGTAATACCTCTGAAGTCGAACGGCTTGAAGGTCGAACAAATCAGTATTCGACCGAAAAATTCGAGTGATTTTCGGCCTGGAAGTCGGACAAGCATTCGGAAGTCGAACCAAGCCGAGTGAAAAGCGCACCAAGTCGAGCATCGGCAGTCACGCGCCGTCCGTTGTTCTGGTCACACGTGAACTTACGCAGCGTTATAAGCTATTTCATTTTCCTGTGTATTTGGTTAATTTGCGTTTTAAACCGCCAAAAATGGGTCCTAAGAAAAATGTCAGTGATAGTGGGTGAGTGAAAAGGAAGAATGTTAGAACATCGATCGAACTGAAGAAGGAAATTATTGCAAATTTCGAGAGTGGAGTGCGTGTTTCGGATCTTGCTACACAGTACGGCATGGCTAAATCAACGATATCAACATTTTTGACGAAGAAAGAAGAGCTCAAAGGAGCAAATGTTGCAATAGGGGTGACCTCATTGACGAAGGAAAGGTCTCAGATATTGGATGAAGTGGAGAAATTGTTGATTTTCATAAATGAGAAATAGTTGATGAGTTTTATGAGTTATTGTTTGTGTGACAACTACACATTACTTATATATACCTGTACTGTACCTGTCGAGTCGGGAATAGAACACATTAATTGTGTTTCCATTATTTCTTATGGAGAAAATTCATTCGGAAATCGACCAGTTCAGAAGTCGACCACTTTTTAGAACGGATTGTGTTCGACTTCTGAGGTATTACTGTACCTAGACTGGAAAAGAAATCGTGTATTTCAAAAAAAGATTTCTAATAACTCGCCTTACACATTGGGCTGCATATTCTCTAACGGTAATTGTGATTACTATCAATGACTCGCAAAATAAATAAGAGAAAATTACTTTGATGCCTAATAATATGATAAAATAAATAGGTATCCTAAATCACAATATATAACCGTGTTTCGATTCCGTGTTAACATACAGTGTGCAGTATGTGCTGTCCCATACAATGATCATTAGCCTGACTTCTTTCATAAAGAACTATGGCATGTACGATTAGATATAATACGATGGTATATACGATTACATATACGATTGCATATACGATTATATATAATACGATGGCATATACGATTACACATGCGATGGCATGTACGATATCATTTACGTTATTTAATGTCATGTACGATGACACAGACACAGTCCCGTACAATCAATTATCACTAGCCCTTGTTTCTTGCATAAATAAGGAAGCAACGCAGATGCAAGCGATCTGAGAATCACGAGGCAGCGTCTCCCTGTGCGTGACGTTTTGCCGTAGCTCTGAACTTGCGTGTGTTGCAAGAGCCTCTGGTTGTCTTAAAGAGATCGTAACTTGTAGAGCGCAATGTAAGTTGTATGATGTAACTTGTAGAGAGCAATGTAAGTTGTATGTCGTAACTTGAAGAGCACAATGCAAGTTGTAGATTGCCACTTGTAGAGCGCAACGTATCTTGGACACTGTAACTTGTAAAGTCCTATGTAACTTGTAGGTTGTACCTTTTTAAGTGCAACGTATCTTGGACTTTGTAACTTGTAAAGTGCCACTTAAGTTGTAAGTTGTAACTTGAAGAGCGCAACGTAACTTGTAAAACGCTCATCTGGAGGTAGCAATGGATCGCCAAGTCTTGACGATGGCTCTTGTAGTCGTCTTAGGCAACTGTGAACGATGTGTCAACAGGAGCGAGCTGGATTGCTCGCCCATTCAGAGGTAAATGCTACGCAAATAAAAATGTGTACTTTCTCCCTTCATAAATGGAGATACGAATCCTGAAAAGATGTACTGAAAAGGAAAATTCTAAGTCTCTCCACAGGGTTGATTTAGCGAGGGTCTGTGTAACAAGCATAGCACATATGTTGAAATTTAACAAGGGTCTGTGTAACGAGAATATTATCTAGAAATTACAATAAGTATAAAGGCAATCTGATGAACAAAAGAAGAACGTTATTATCAGACCACTCATTCACAAGCGATTTCCAAGCTTTAATGTAAGTTCATCAAATGAAACAAGTAAAATATTTGTACAACGATTAATAACCACTATGATATACACCACTGGTGCGAATGTTCACTCTAAAATAAAATTATTTACGTAAAGTTTGTGCAAAATTTTGAATAGAATTTCCAGTAGAGGCTCTTGTTATGGAATCTCTGCTAGTTAATCTTCATATCAGTACGATATAACGTATTATGTGTTTAAATGTAGTTAGTTACATTCGTTACTAACATTCCTAAGTATAAATATATAGAATACAGATATGACAGCATGTTGCGTAAAAACTACGCTGTCAATACAGCACAGCTCAAGAGCTTCCGCTGCGGAATGACGCGCAGTTTCAGTGACAGATCCAGAGATGAAATATCCAAACAGAGAAATGTATCCGGCAACCCCAAGGATTCCCGAGGCTGCATTTGAATCCCACAATTATTCAAGAAAGGCAGGGCTTCTATAGCAGTCGACCTGGAGACGGTCGCGGCATCTCAATAGTCTCTTTATGCCTACTAGTCTCCGTCGTCTCAGAAAAAGTGAAGTGTTTGAATTTATTCAAATGTTGTATTGAACTTATGCTTTGCATTGAGTGCGGTGCAGATGGGACCATTTCAGCTCGTGTATTGCAGGGTAAATTTATTTTATTAACAAAAGAGGACGTAATTAATCTTAATTAAGTTAAATCCTAAAAGATAGATCTGAGCAAACATAAACAGTCGAATTCGGGAACAAGAAAATCAATACTTTGATCTATATCGTCGTTCTCACATGGTGAGCTTTTACCGAAATAAACGTAACTCTTAACACAACTACTATATTTATTGTATGTTTAAAACGTATATCTTACGGCGCGCCAAACAACAAGGGCACAAAGGGTAATTTTTTGTATGATCTTTGTATTAATTTAGTTACGCTACCCGTGTCAAAACAAGCTTCTCATGCGATCGTTCAATTAGGATGTTAGTCAGCCCCATGCAGAAATTCTAATGGTTTGTAAAGCCAATTTGAAAGTAAATCTTAGTTCTCAATCTAATTCCTGAGTAATGAGTGTTTTAAAACCAAACTAAGAGGCATTGGTAAAAGTGTAATTTGTAATTTAGAAACCTAATCACATTTTTAAATGCAGGTATCTATTAAGGAATAAAATTATACTAATGTCTTAGTGAAATGTACTTTACCTTTTAACAAAATAACATATTTAGGCTGATCTGTAATTTTAGGATTGTCACAGCATTTATAAAGTTGGGCTGGCTTAAACTATGTTAAAATCAAGCTTATGGTAGCCCAAAATTATACTAAAAATCACAGAGTGCAAGGTACAGGGATCGACGTACATAACATAGAAAAAAATGCATGTCACCCATGAGAGTGAATAAATTATAAAAATCACGGTCCTCCAAACATGGATGACTTCAATATATTGACAATCTACTGTTCTTCAATTGTGTAATAGAATGGAGAAAAAGCGCAACAACGTAATTGATTCAGGAATTCAGGAGCCGCAGATGCAAGCAACACACGCGCCCGCCCCGCTGGAGACATTTTGCATGACTGCAAATGGTTGTCTTTGTTATTTTCCTTCCAGAACGCACGTGAAATATCTAGCTGTCTTTTGTAGGAAACCTAGGGCCGTCGGATGAACAGGATATGCATTATGGCGACAGCGGGGAAGGCCAAAAATAATGCTCTCAATGCGGTGGGTTTAGGCGATCCAGTATTTGTTGTTGATGACATAAGCTGTTTGATCGAAAAAACTATTCTAATTATTACTATTGTATTGGTTTTTCGAGAATTTATAATGATAATGCAGTACCGTAGTCATTTATCACAAAATCGCCTTTAATTTTACAATAAATACGCTATGACGGCTCTTATTTTAATTTTCTAGCCTTATTCAGTCGGTGTAGACATTTTTAATGATGCTGTTCGTACCATTACTGATTTCATATTCTGAAAATAATTCTTCACCACATTCCTTTTTGATTTATCTTTCTTGCTTTCGAAAATTACCTTGAATCTGTTGTTGCTGTACTGTCCGTAAATAACCTCAACGTAATAGGGCGGATTTGCTTCATGATTGGATTTAGTAGTAACAATTAGGAAATTTAATACTAATAATGAATAATGTTGAAATATCATTTACAGTAATAATGACCACAACATCCATAATACTAACTCATATTTTACTCCTTACATCTCGGTGTGAGATAATTATGACTCGAGGCATTCTACTTTTTGGGGTATTTTCGTGTCCACAATGCAGTCTTGAACACCTATATGGAGCCTGCCATTGTCATCATACACTCTAAGTTAACTCAAAGCCACTAAAGGACTGCTCCAGTAAAGACTGAATATCAGGATTTCACTTCTCTTCACACCTAAGCTTGCCACTGTAGCGCAATTATCTTTTAATTATTAGCACAATTTGCGGTGATTAAACTAGGAATATAATAATAATATTGACACAATAACCGTGGAAATGACATAATATTTATTGAGTGACCAATTTTATTAGATGAGTCTTCTAATCTAACAAAGATCAACTTCAGAGATCAGCTAGTCTAAGAATAACTAATATTCTAAATTCATAGTTTTACTTTCAAACAAAGATCACTAAAGTTATACATTGGATGAAACAAAGTTACCTTCAATCAGTGAGCAAAATCCGAGAAAAGAACTCTGGCAGCATTGATATATATTTTTGTTTAATTTTGTTCCCAAACAGGATGTCTTTTTTCGCTAAAAACAATAAAGAAATTATCAGTATAGTGTCTCCAGAAGGAAGAGAAAAGCTGAAGTTGTTTCAGAAAGACACGCCTGGATCAACGACAGGAAACAACAAGCAAGATTTGTCTTCAGTGAAATTCTATTTTACTTTCATCGAAATGTGTTTTCTTGTTCAAACTAGTCATATTGTAGGCAACTTGTCTGATCTTCCTTAAATTTCAATGTTCTACAATTTTAATCAGTTAATTATTGGAAGAATGTTTAGTCTAAGGTAGTCTATTGTTGAGAGCAAAACATTTAAGTTCTGTTCGAGAAACTGGAATGGATTTTAGTTTTGGTTTACTTGTAGAGTATAATATTATATTACAAGTAAACGAAATGAAGATGAGAAACCCTTCTTTGCATTCAATATTACAATGAGGGACATTGAAGCTGAAAGGGACGGTATCGGTCATTAAACCCGTTTCTATAGCAGTGAACTTTAATCATCAAAATTCTGCTATTTGCATCAAAGTTTGGAAAAATTCTTTTCATATCTGAAGCAAACTTTGATGATCAGGATACTCTAGTATACGAGCGCCTTTCCGGGCGTGAAAGAAGAAGCTTATTATTGGACAAAAGACAAAGGCAATCAAACTTTTGGAAAAAGATGCTTGATGAACGGGAAGTTCTCCGACTTCTCAAAGAATAGACGCTGTAAATAATCAAGGATTGGTCCGTTGAGCACAGGAGGGAGAGTGGTGGTGATTTGTGATTGACAGTTTTTCAGAGTCAAAAATGAGTGTCGTCAGGTTATGCATAATGACTTCCATGTCTTCCGTTTCCGTGAAGTTGTAATTTGAGGTCCTAAGCAATTAGGTTATGTTTGGTGTCAAATTTTTGATTTAGAAAACATGGAGTAATTACTCTCAATTCAGTGTCAAACCTGGGAACTCGATGTTGGTATGAGTAAACGATTGAATTTTTAGTCGAATGTAGGAAATGAGTAAACGCCGTGAATAATCTGCTAGTTTCCTGAGTAAAAATAGAGTATACAAGTCAAAGTGTCCAAATATTCGTAGTCTAAGTTGAAAATGGAATTTAAAACTGAATGCAGTGGAAGATTATTCATCAGCATTAGTAATTCTCAGTGCCTGAAGCGCACGTCAGACGTCGATGTTGAGAGGAAATCATGAGTGACTGGTGTTCTCTCTGTGAATAAGAGCGATTAAAAATTTTCATAAGCAGTAAATAGAGGTCATAAAAAGTTAAATTAATACATTTCGTAATGTATCAGAGATGGGTGTTTTTACGGATTCAAAGACGTAGTCAGTAATTTTTCACCCAATGTCTGACGAGACCATAATTCTGAGAGACCTCGAGAAGTCAGTGATTGCTTCTCACGGTTCTGACGAGACGATAATTCTGAGAGACCATGAGAGGGCAGTGGTTGTTGCTCAGAATTATGACGAGACCATAATTCTGAGAGACCATGAGAAGGCAGTGGTTGTTGCTCAGAATTATGACGAGACATAATTCTGAGAGACCACACGAGTTGTGTTGCAGTCGTAATGGTGCTATCGGGGCGCTAAACCCCGCACTGGCGACTTCTTAACGACTCCTGCAGACTTCCGTGACCTGCTGTATGGATCGATCCGCGACTTGAGATCGTCGTAAAATCCGACTCTGCTTGGCCATAAGTTTAGTGCTTACGTTCAGACACCAGTTCTCAGCGGAACTATTGCTAACAGTAAAAAAGAAAAATTTTGCCCGTTCATTGACGAGAATAATTACAACAGTTCAAAATGAGTCGGCTTGACCATATCTGAAATTTGCCATGAGGTTTGCTCTTCCAGGTTGGTTTATTACACTCATAAATCTAAGTAGGATGAAATTAAAGTCAGTTCATGTCAGTAACACCGTGTACTTATTCTTCATACCATTCTGGGATAGATATTTATTAGGCCAGAAAGAAAGCTCAGCTTAAAATTAGCACCGTTGATCTCTTTGAATTCTTCTTTCTTTTATCTATCTGCATCTCTAGACATGTAAAAAATTTTGCAAAAAAAACGCCAGATGAAATTAATTATTCAAAAATATCAAGAGTTTTAGCTTTTGATGAGCATTTGCAACTAATAAACTAGATCCCATCGACGATAAATCGCTCAGCTCATGCGTTTGTGGTAACGCTAATTTTTAAGCGAATGAAATCAACTGGAAAAAGGTCTAGCATTGTAGCTCGTGTAATCTACACTTCTGCTCGTAATTCAAGGTAACTTTGTTTTATCTTGTGTTATCACTAACTGTGTAAACTCGTTGCAAATTTCACACTTTGGTTCGGACAGGTGCTCGACGGGCGCGCCCAGACCTGCGCTACGTCGACGTCATCAGAGAGCGACCGATCCGAGTCACGGCTAAGGTGCTGGTGCCAGTGCGGGAGCATCCCAAGGTGAGCGGGACCACGGAATGTTTAACGTTAAGGTGAGCGGGACCACGGGATGTCTGACGTTAAGGTGAGCGGGACCACGGGATGTTTAACGTTAAGGTGAACGAGAACACAATAAGTCTCATGCTAAGGTGAACGAGACCACAATATGTCTCATGCTAAGGTGAACGAGACCACAATATGTCTCATGCTAAGGTGAACGAGACCACAATATGTCTCATGCTAAGGTGAACGAGACCACGATACATCTCATGCTAAGGTGAGCTGGACCACGAAACATATCATGTTAAGGTGAGCGTGACCATCCGATATCTCATGTTAAGGGAAACAGGACCTCAAAATTGTACGGAGTCTCTACCAAAATCATGCCACGTCGACTTAGAGAACTTCTAGAAGATTTGCAGGGATTTCGTGCAGCGCGTTACCCTGAGTTAGGGCTGATCAAGATCAATTTGTGTCACGGCTTTGACGGCCTCGGCCCTAATCAGCGCTGCCGGAGAAAAAGACAAAATATTTTCAACATTTTGGGCTAGATGTCAAGAGTAGTTTCTTACGTAACAGTAGCATTGGAAATTTATGAGAAACAAGGCATTAAATACTAAGCTGAGGCTGGTCTCTGGTAGACAGTATAATTGTATGCCAGCGACCACGTTTTGTAAGAGTTTTGATGGAGAACCGAACGCTTATGTGAATTTTGATTTTAAAACAAAATTACCGTTTATTTGCACTAGCTTTAAGGCTCAATGAAAATACCAATTTTAGAAAACGTTAGTTGGATTCGAAATGATCAACCGTAGTTGTTACCCTGATATATGGATGCTGAAATGAAATCACGAAGGCTTCAGCTACATCTGATCTCTCAACGTGAATATTTGAAAAAGAAAGCCTAGTTCTGATGCACCACGTGCGCTAAACTCAGCGAGCTGTTCGGAGGTAAGTCAACGACGGTGCTGATTATAATGAAGGCCTGCACAGTTTCTCCATGATGTTCTCGATCATATTTCCCTCTAGATAATGTCATCAAATGTTGAGCAAGAAACGCCGGTGGTCATGTAGGGAATTTAAGGCACCACAAAGACAGTAACTGACAATTAGACGAAACGAAGTGCTACTCCTAAAAAACAAAGGATAAAAATCATGGTTTTCTATTTGAGTGTCAGCTATCGCTTAACAAATTAAGGTTTTTCCATCGCCTCTGCTGTAGAATTAAGGGACATAAAATCTGATTTGGTGTGTTTTTACCATCATCTCTACGGGTATATTAGAACTGCTTTTATTAGAACTAACAAGTTTTTATGCTGTTCTTAACCTTCAGGCGTGAGTTGTTTCGTTTTACGTTGCTTGTACTTTACAACGTATATGAAGCAATGCGTTTAACATTTTGAGCATGAGATCGAGACATTAGTGAGCGTTTTATCAAGTGTTGCATAAATATTGCAATAATTGTTCATTGAAAACTACCAGTAATTATCTTCTTCAGGTAACACTCAACAAACGAAATTATGAATTTTGTAAATTAATATCAAGGAAAACTTTTCATCGAAATTAATTTTACTCGACGACAGTGAGCCAATAAAAAAAATTATTTCAACATAACAAATCTAAAAATTAAGCCACTTTCAGTAGAATCACAAAACACACAACAAAGAAAAATATAAACGCTTTGAAAAAACTGACAAACTGTAAAGAAAATTTCAAAGTGTCATTATTGGAGGCTTGAAATGATGAATGTCGAGGCTCTGCCAATCAAGATGAAGAGGAGAAAATAAAGAATGAGCTGGTCTATATTGCCTGTGTGGCAGACAGAGTTTCTGTCAGTTTAACAGACAGAGAATCTGTCAGTGTAGTTGATAGAAATTCTGTCAGTGAAGTAGACAAAGATTCCGTCAGTGTAGCTGATAAAGATTCTGTCATTGTAGTAGACAGAGATTCTGTCATTGTAGTAGACAGAGATTCTGTCAGTGTAGTTAATACAGATTTTGTCTGTGTAGGAGACAAAGAGTCTGTCATTGTAGTAGACAGGTATTCTCTCGGTGTAACTGATAAAGATTCTGTCAACGTAGCAGACAAATTTCATCAGCGTAGCAGACAGATTTCATCATTGTAGCAGACAGATTTCATCATTGTAGCAGACAGATTTCATCAGCGTAGCAGACAGATTTCATCAGCGTAGCAGACAGATTTCATCAGCGTAGCAGACAGATTTCATCAGCGTAGCAGACAGATTTCATCAGCGTAGCAGACAGATTTCATCAGCGTAGCAGACAGATTTGATCAGCGTAGCAGACAGAAATTTTTTAAGTTTAGTAGATTGAGATTCTGACTTCAGGAGCTCTCTAATAAATGGTGCCTCTCTGCACTCTAAACATTTTCCTTTCTGTTAGAGATGGTGCTGCTGCTGCTGCTGCTGCTCATAGAGTTCCATTAGTCAGCTTGATTCAGAAAAATGTTTTGTGAAGAGGTGTAAAGAAAATGTGCGAAAAATATCTAGAAATAGTTTCATAAATAACTAGAAATGATGTCAGATAAACTTAATGAATACCTTCAGAAATCATCTAGACGTTAGTTGAAAAAATATCAAAAAAATTAAGTTCACAGAAGAATGCAGGAATAAACCGGAAAATATTTCAGAGATGTTTCAGAAAGTAAATTTAAAAAAATTAGAAAATAGAAGAAAAATCCTTTGTAAAATTAAGGTAATTCTTCAAAAGTTTTTCTGAACTGATATCTTAAGAGCTTCCAAAATGCGTTTGAAAAATAACTGAATGATTCCTGAGAAATTCTATAGAGATAACTCTCTAGTAAAAGTTCACCATGTTTTCAAATAGCTTTTACGTGAAACAACTTCATGGAAAGAACAACAGCTTATTATATCATTGACGCAGAATTCCTTGAGTGATCGTGAACCTATTTTCGTTATTGAATGTGCCCTCTCTGGTATAATTTTTCACAGAAAATAAGACCTTAACGCATTCCACGGCCCGTGTCTTAGAGTTGAATTACAATAGCGTAAAGCTCATGTCCCTGTGGAACGTCTAGGACCCAACGTTATTTTTATACACTAATACGCGGCTTCGTTTCTGATTAAGCAGTTCAACAAGCATGCACGATCACTACGTTGTTGACTGACATCCTGCACTACGGCGCTCATTCCGATGGCCAAGTTTCCTTTGATCCACATGGTCAGTGGAGTGTAAAGGTCGAATTTTTTTATAGCAATTCTGCAATAGAACCTCGGACGCGAGAGAAATTTGGTATTTCTTATTCTGTGGAACTTCTAACACATGCGGCGATGCCTCTGGTCTTGATACGAAATATTAAGTTATTCCGTTTCATTGATAACTATTATGTATTATTCCTTGCCAAAGAGTTTTCAGCAGTAAAGTTCCAGCTGCCAAGTTGCATTGCTGCCTCACGATTTCAAGAGACCTACATTCTTCCTCTGTTCAACAGCATAATGTAGTACGTTTTATCCATGTTCTGTGCATACTTCTCGAGCAATTATTTTTTCCGTGTGCCCACTAGAAGTAAAGAGAACACACTGATAATGAGTGGGCTGATGCTGTGTCAGCTGAAATATTCATCCGACTGAATTACAGCGATGGATAAAGAGCAAACTTCAATAGTGATAGATCGGCAGCTTAACCCTTTGTCTACCGTCGGAACCGTGAGTTACTGTCCATGTCTACTGACAGCACCGTGAGTTACTGTCCATGTCTACTGACGGCACCGTGAGTTGCCGTCCATGTCCACTGACAGCACCGTGAGTTACTGTCCATGTCTACTGGCAGCACCGTGAGTTACTGTCCATGTCTACTGACAGTACCGTGAGTTACTGTCCATGTCTACTGACAGCACCGTGAGTTACTGTCCATGTCTACTGACAGCACCGTGAGTTGCCGTCTATGTCTACTGACAGCACCGTGAGTTACTGTCCATGTCTACTGACAGCACCGTGAGTTACTGTCCATGTCTACTGACGGCACCGTGAGTTGCCGTCCATGTCCACTGACAGCACCGTGAGTTACTGTCTATGTCTACTGACAGCACCGTGAGTTACTGTCTATGTATACTGACAGTACCGTGAGTTACTGTCCATGTCTACTGACAGCACCGTGAGTTGCCGTCCATGTCTACTGACAGCACCGTGAGTTACTGTCCATGTCTACTGACAGTACCTTGAGTTGCTGTCTTTGTCTACTGACAGTAAAAAGAGTTTCTGTCTTTGTCTACCAACGGTAGTACGAGTTTTCGTCTCTGTCTATCACTGGTACCGATAGTTACAGTCCCTGTGTACTAACGGCAGTGAGAGTTACCGTCTGTAAACAAAAGGTTAAGAGGCTATTCAGTTATTACGGGGGAGGGTATTTTTATCGTTCATGTTTCTTGAGATGTTACTCACAGAATATTATATAACGCATAATTTTAGTTTTTTCACAAATTTAATTTTTCTACAGCTTATAATAATCAGATGCCAGATACTGAAAGCTACTTCATCTTCGATCAGAATGAAACTCAATAAATTATTCCATCATAACTTTAGTAAAAACATTCGTTTGAAAGCTGTGAAACTTAACACACATTTCATGTCAGATATTATGCTTGTCTAAATTCACGTTATAATCTCACTGAAATCAAAATTGCTTTCCTTAGTCGGCTTCTATAATAACATTCATATATGATGAAACTCATACACACGTGCTTGCAGAAAAAAACAATATATTTGAAGGTTTTAGTAAATTGTAGGCATTAAATATATTTCTATAATAAAAATACACGATTTTGCTTGGGAAATACATAGTATGATAGCAACGGTAATTAACTTTAAATTGCAGATGGGTCATATCTTAAGAGTAAGTTGAATACTGGTAGCAAATTCCGTAGATTTATATTAGAGGATGTACAATTAAAACAAATTGTTCAAGGGGTTTTAGTTGGTATACAATGACATATAAAAATCATGTACTAATCATCTCCGAGCTAACTGTTTGTAGCAGACTATGTGCTTCTAACTCCTAATTATACTAATATCTTGCCCATTAAGATAACAAAGCATTGGCGTCAATCGTCAGCAATGACACTTGAGCAAGTACCTCGTCTGAATGAAGTTTAAACTCCGGATAAGCCCGCCGTTTGGAACGTGACAAATGGAAGCATCTGTTAATTCAAAGTTGAAGAAAATAATGATGAGAGGCGACCAGCGGCTGTTTTATTCAAATGAGGCATTCGAAAGAAATACAGAAATATTGCTCCGGGTATAAATTGTCGACATTTTTAAAATTTTGATATGGTGCATTTGAATTGTTATGATTACAAAAACAAAAGCTCGTATCTTAAGAGAGTTGTACATTTATAAAATCGACTGCAGTGTTAAGTTTACGTCTTTCTCACTCAGTATTGACCACCGCCGTCCAATGAGAGCCTGTGCAGTTTGCAACACTGTAGGATTCTCTCCTTTTTCCAGGAGGCGGAAATGGCGTGTTCTGTTACAATAGTGCACTAATGGACAAATATTATGTGTTTGATTTATTTTTCCTGATAGATCTGATTTTGCTCACTGTTTCTCTTCCAATCAAAGTGAATATCAAGGTAGAATCGCTGTAATGAACATGAAAATTCCAAGTATTATTTTTGGATAATGTGCAGAACATTGAAAACATTCTGAGGAGAGACGTTTCAGTTGTTATTGAAGAATGATCACCACTGTATTTACAGACTTTATTTCCTACTGAGTATACCTTAACACCTGAAATACTATAACATCGTATGATATTGTTTAATAAGATTCAATAACTGTAAGATTACTATTGATTAGTTGTATTTAACTTTAACGAAACATTTCGAAAAAATACTTTTGCATTTCTATTGTCCACAATTTCATTAACACTTTATACTCGTTGTTTGAAAAACCTTCATTCAAAGCGCATTATTAACTGCAAAATCCGGTGTTGTGTTTCTTCTACTACTTTTGTCCACACAGCAAATCTAATGAACCAATTAAACGTAATACGTCTCAAAAAATACTGCTGAGAGATTGGTACAAATTAACTATTTATACCTTTCACTTGAAGTCAAAATGATTTCATTGATTTTAAAATGAATTTATTTCGTTGATTTTAAAATGAATTGATTTCATTGACTTTAAAATGAATTTATTTCATTGATTTTAAAATGAATTTATTTCATTGATTTTAAAATTAATTTATTTCATTGATTTTAAAATGATATTTTTAACTGGATTGTCACTCATAACCGGAAATCTAAAAGGCATAACTGGAATTTGGTTTACAGCAAATTTGGACTCAGCGTGGACGCCCTCACGCCAATTGTCCGGTCAGGTTGTTCAAGTTTGGGAGAGAAGCCTAGGTTTTATAACAAGGGCTGTCAGAATAAGGCAACTTTCTGATCAAAGCTTGCATTCTTCCAATTAATTTTTATGAGAAAGAATAATATTTACGGTCGCCGTCAGGGTGAAAAAATGGCGAGTGTATGATCCCATTTTGCTAAAAGTTCGCTTTTGTTCGGATTGTTTTTGAGCAAGAGTTGGGATGTTGAAAAATAATTAATTCTGTGTACTCAGCCATAATAAAGAAAATAAAAAGTAAAGGTTGAACTCTATAATAATATTTTGCAATCTTTAATGGCCAAAATCTGCTGATGTGATATTATTTTGGACTTTTTTTTTTCAAACGCAGCAGTTAGCAGGAGATTCTCAACAAATAGATACGGTCCGCTAATGAACATCCCAATGAAATACTGCATAAACAAACCAAACATATTTGTTCCACAAACTCTCTTGTTTTTCTGTTTGGCCTCCAGCCATTCATGAAGGCTTCTAATTTAGCCCAACAAGCCTTTGTATTAGTTTTTCTTTGTTAGGTGGATTCGAGAAACCAGTCAAGCTTTAAATGTTCACTTAAAAGTTTCCTCTCGAAAATTTTTCGCCTATATTTTTCAGTTCAACTTTGTGGGGAAACTTCTCGGCCCGAAAGGCAACTCCATGAAACGACTTCAGGAAGAGACTCTCACGAAGATGGCCGTTCTCGGCAGAGGGTCCATGCGTGACAAGCAGAAGGTAAGCTCGTTCACGAATGCAATTGTCCGCCGCTCAAACTAGAGCTGAAACTGTAAATTTTCCCATGAAATGGATTCACAAAGTAACATATAAGTAAGTGTCCAGAAAATTATGTGGAAATAAGTCAACGGTTTCTGTTACCATTTTTTATTTTTGGTTGAAAGTCAATTAAACTAGAAAATGAAATTCTACGAACCTTGACAACTCATGGAAAGTTGCAGGTAATGTTTTAATATATACTTAATATGATACTGTTTCTCTCATATTCACAGCATGAATAACATGCAATTATCAGAATATAAAAATAGATGCATAAATAATCTTTGCTGATGACTTTGAGAAGAACAAAATTAAAAAATACAAGTACGAGAGCACCGGTTAAATTTTTAGTTTAGTGCAGTGTGAAAATAAATGTTCTTCGTTACAGATACTTAAAACACATCATGGATGACACACAAAGTTTCATCGGAAAATAAACGAACAATATCTTATTCAATATTTGTTTTTGGTGTTTCAGAATTAACGTCTGAAATTAATCCCAAAAATGATAAGGTCCATTTTGCACTCACTCTCGGTTAAGGGTCAACAAATACACCAATAAGAGGTTAAGTGCAATTTTTTACGGTGTGGATTACCATACTTTTATGTAGATAAAACTGTACGATCTATGGTGTCAGTCATCACCACTGTAGACACGGTCGCTCGTGCTAGGTTAAATAATGTGTTTTCGTCCAAATGCTCTCGCAGATCGAGCACCAAAGATTTTTCCTCCTAAAAAGGCAATTGGGTCACACATATTGATCATCCAATTATTTTTCTTGTAAAATAAATGCTGATTTAATTAATTAGCAAGGAAAATATTTAGGATATCAAACGGTAAACATGTACATTTAGTGTCAATTGTTTCGAGCCAAGGGTTCTTAGATAAAGTGTGTAATATTTATGAGGTCCTCGTAGCTTTTTCTGGAACACCTACACATCCTTCAATTGCTCTAATGTATGCAGAATGAGTCTTCCTTGAACTATACCTCCCTCGCAGACCTAATTATACCATCTCAATTGCAAAAAATTTCGTTGTGTCGTAAGCAATTAAGGCCGAAATTTCTTTAAAACCTGAATTGCTTATCACGAAACTTTTAGCGGCTGACTTTCTAATTAACTGGTGCCTGTTATGCTTAGAGCTCGGGACAGCCGCAGCAGGTGGATGGTTACTTGCTCGATGTCTCGGAATATCGCGCTGACAGCCAGTCTACAAAACAAAAACGTACAATTCTTCCGCCCCAAATAATTCTTTTAAGGGCCAGATACACGTTTTTTCCGAGACCAACTCTTCTTGTTAAAAAGCGGATAGTTTGCATCGAGTTTTTGGATTGAAATTTCTTCAGTGATTTTATAAGAAAATTTAAAATTGACGCTTGTTCAATTTCAACTATTGGAGATAAAATATTAACATGATACCATCGCATTTAAATCCTTATTACCGACATTTTGGGGTCTTGCCAATACGAACATAAGGTAGAAAAGAAGCAAAATACAAACTTAACACGGGGAGTACGATACAACCTACCGGTGGGTCACTCAAGTTAGGTTCTGCAATTTTTCAAAGCTTTCTAGTGACTGTGTGTACAAAATAAAGATTTACACCGGCTAGGCAATCGCAGGCAACGTGTTAAAGTCCAAATTGCAAGTCATCACTCAGCCTTGGCTTACACTGTCTTCAATTTATTTCTAGGAAGAAGAATTGAGAGCATCTGGGGACCCGAAATATCTTCATTTACTAGAAGACCTCCATGTCGAGATAACAGCGTTTGCTCCGCCCGCCGAGGCTCACGCACGTATAGCTTATTCATTGGCCGAGATCCGGCGATACCTCGTGCCGGACAACAATGATGACATCCGCAAGCAGCAAATTAGGGAGATGGAGTATATTGGAGGCGACCGCAAAGACAGCGGCAGTTTGAAAAGCGTGGATGGAGGAGACGCTCTCAACGGGCACGGAGGCCCGGCAGTTGGGAGGATGGATGTGGAGGAAAGAAGTGGAAGAGCTATCAGTCCAGCAGGTAGGTTCTTTGTTCTGCTTTTGGCTGTTGTTAACTTGGCTGTTGTTAGCTTGGCTGATGTTGACTTGGTTAATATTAACTTGGCTGTTGTTGACTTGGCTGTTGTTAACTTGGCTAATGTTGACTTGGCTGTTGTTAACTTGGCTGTTGTTAACTTGGCTGATGTTAACTTGGCTGATGTTAACTTGGCTGTTGTTAACTTGGCTGATGTTAACTTAGCTGTTGTTGACTAGGCTGTTGTTGACTTAGCGCTGTTGTTGACTTCGAAGCGATCTGAAAAAAATAAGTTTTATAGGTTGTTTCCTAACTTTTACATTTTGAGTCTAATGGAGGATGTTTTAGTCATTAAAATTAATTGGGAACTACAGTATAAGAAGTTGGAATTTGTATTAGTATATATATATATATATATATATATATATATATATATATATATATATATATATATATATATATATATATATATATAGTAGAAGTAAGACGGTTGTTTATCTCCTGTGTAATTAACTAAGTTACGCTCATTTAAATTAATTTAAGAGTTACTTGCTTCATAGTTCAATGGAGAAAATTGATTTTTAGCTGGGATCTCCAATCTGAAAGACATGGAATTCATGTTCATTATGTCACAGATGGTTTGGTTCATCCATTTGAAAAGCTTGTCTCATACAGTTTAATTAACCTGGCGAGCAAAATTGGCACCTATACTTAATCCGCAGCATGCATTCTGTATTACTGACTGGTGCTCTAGCGTCTTGGATATTCATCTAAAAAAATTTCGACGAACGCAAAGTCTTATTTTTCAAAGCCAAAACACGGACTTTAATTAAGATCCCCTCCATCAATTAGATACAACAAAGATTTTTGATGTTCAAACTTCAACATCATTAATTCTGTTTAATTCTACAAGCGCTTGCAATCTGAAAAAAAGGTTAGGAGTATAAGAGAAGGTTGTATCCAGGTAAGCATTACAGAGCGTAGTGCCATTTTCTGAAAGATGTTCTTGTTATATCATGATGCTGAGGGCAATTGATATCAATGGATCTCACAAATTTAAAAATATAAATAACTGATGATGGTGGCCACAACGCATTCCTAGCTGTATGACAATAATTGTTTGTTATTTTCTTTTATTTGTCTCCCATTTAATGTAGTACTCCATAATGAGTAGTACTTGTAGCATGTGGCATAATTTCAACACCATTAACTACAATATTCAACAGCTGTATTCAAGTATTGTAAAAATTACAGTTCTGAAAAAAGTACAACTTAAAATGCATAGATAAAAGCAAATGGTTCACCGAGTTTGTTGTACATTTTGATTCCATTAATTTTCTCATCGGCATCTCTTGTACAATAAATATATCACCTGCATGTGTTCCGAGTGGAACTTTACAAAATTAAATGAAAACCTAAGAAGTGCGTCTAACGCTCCAAAAACTCATAAAAACAGCATAAATTACGTTTCAAAAATTGAACGAAATGATTTAATAAATACACAAAAGAAACCAATAGGTAAATCCAAATTTTAATTCTTTACCTTCAGAAAAGTAATTGAAAATAGAACATGTGCACAGTGTTGTTTATACTTGATCACTAAAAATTTACTCTAAATAAATATATTACGGTTTTCGGTACTTCATATTTCATAATATTGGCATTAAAACAATGACTAAAAGACTACAACTCTTAAGCAGGATTGTGGGTAACTCTAACAAGCAAACCATGACTAGAAGACTATAACTCTTTCGATGGATCCTGGGTAACACGAGCGTTAAAATCATGACTAGAAGACTATACGTAACTCTTTCGCTGGATCCTGGGTAACACGAGCGTTAAAATCATGACTAGAAGACTATAACTCTTTCGCTGGATCCTGGGTAACACGAGCGTTAAAATCATGACTAGAAGACTGCAACTGCTGCAGCGGAATACAAAAATTTGCGTTTCAAAGTCTGCTCTCCTCACCATAGCAACAGTTTGCTTTTCATTTGACGTCCTATTAAAATTCGTTTTCGTCACCTCTGTATTATTTTTATGATCAAACTATTTTTCAGAGGGCCTACCCATTCCTTTATTTTTATTTTATTTCATTTTTACCTATATCACTTTCCACGTCCGGCTTGCTGCAGTACCGAGAATTCAAGGATTTATTTTAAAGCATTTCTATTATTTATTGTTGTTTCCGCTCAACTTCCTACGTTGTCATGCATTCCAAGTGCTGGAGTTCCCACTCCGAAATTTAGCATTAAAAAATATTGCGACACGACAAAGCGTAGGTTCAGAGACTTATTTTTTTGGTTCAATTTTCTTTTACGGATCTTTTGTGTCCTGGGGATATGCAGAATTCTAGCGAGTCATTCTCCTTTTACAGAAAGCTTGGGAAGCAAAAATTTCGTTTAGATGTTTTCATTACTTCGTTTTATCTGCAGCAAATTTATTCTTGTCCAGTGCTGCCGCGCAACAGCAGTCCTGCACTGACTCTTGTCTAGTACTTGTTGTTTGTTATGCTGTAAATCATTTCGAGCAGCAACTTATAGGCCCAAACAGTACAGTTACGCGGAACAAGGTGTTTACGTAATCAATATGTACAGATATTGTTAGTATATCATTTCTAGTAACACCTTATAGACACAAATAGTAAGTAGCAGGTTGTTTATTTATTAGGTATAGATCAACAGGTATAGATCTACACCTATTACTCCAGTTTTAGGTACAGATATTTGGTATAGATTAGCAGGGTGTATAGTACTGTAAGTATTGGCGTTGTTTATTCTTAGCTATTAGGGATTCAGCAATATGTACATTAAGAGAATCAGATATTCGTCTTATTTATGTAAATCAATTTATTCGTTGTTTTTGTTAGCATCAGTTCTAATTGGTGATAATAAAAGTATTTTGAATTACCCATATCTCGATTCGAGCACTCTTGAGTGATGTGCTAGATTTATTGGATGCAGGCCCATGAATCAGGCAGTTGTGTTTAAAATAAGAAAGTTATGAGAAAATTTTTTAGTGTATCATGGCATGAAGTGATAAATGTTAACAAAGAATAAAAATTACAGGCTATGTGGAAGTTTAGCATCTGTAAATGTCTACTATGCAGTGGTTATGTTTTAAAATTAATTTATTTTAGGTACATAAAACTTACTTACTAAGATTCATTCATTAAACGTTTGAAGAACTTGACCATAAGAAGTGCTATTGTTGAAGTGGGCTTAAAAAGCGTCCAAGTGAACTGAAACTTAATTCGAGCCCAATTCTGGTAAAGTATAGGACGAAGGTTTTAGAGTAACCTTTATTTAACAAAGCAATAATTAAATGCAATTTTAATACATACAAGCGCATGCTTTACTCAAGGCTAGTCTTTGAGCCACGGTTAAAGCATGAAAGCATGCATGCAGTTCAGCTGTAGTCCATCTCAGCGGTGATGTTGACAAAAATAAACAAAAACTCAGCTCTCAAGAATAGAGACGAAGTGAAGCACTCTGGCACTACGTAGTTTAGTTTCGTCGTAAGTAGCGTCGTCGAGACGACAAAGCTGCAGTACTATAAGTCAACTTGATCTCGCTGCTTTCACAGGCGTTATGTGTTTACCTGAGGAAGTCAAGTGATAAAGAAGACTTACTCGGCTGCTCATCTTCTCCTCCTTCTCATTCATTTTAGCTACTCTTCACAGCCAAGCCTGTCATTTGCGGTAATAGAATTCTCCAATCCTGGTTTCAAGATTCATGCCTATCAAAGCTTATGAAGTTATGAATTACAGATTTTGAGGCTTGATGTTGATGAAATTACTAGGTGGTGAATTGTTAAAAATGCAAAGGTTTTTGGTAGTACTGCTTTCAGTTTCGGCTGAAGCCTTTCCGAAGCTAAAATATCAGAAATCGTGATTCTTTTGTCTCTTTAAATGTATATGAAATTCAACCATGAAAAAAACTTACACATATGACTCAATTAAACTGCAAGATTTGGGACCATAGGTTTTGATGGATGTGTGTTGCCAAAGTTTAGACGAAAACCATTACAAATAAAATGTGAAGACTTTGTAGTATGAAAACAGCAGCCCATGAGACTCGAACGACGAACTTGACTCGGCAACAGGCTTCTAAAGTTAGGTCAAATTAGCTCTGGAGTCCGTGCATTACGCTAGAGACTTGAATGATTCTGAAGCAGCAGGTGTTTGCGCAGGACACCCAAATTACAGAGTAAATTCTGTCGTTTAGTCCAAGCGTACGATTGCCGTACACGTATACGGACGCACCATCGGTTGTTACCACCTAAGCCACTTCTAAAAATTCACAAGGGATCAAGTCAAAAAATTTTTCGCCATAATTATAATATTTTAAAAATGACTTTGGATCAGATAACTTTTACGAAAGGCTCTCTAAAGTAAAATGCTCTCGTTTTGTTATTTTCTTGTGCAACTTTTTGCAGAATATCTTCAAACGATTAAGGTCTGCTTTCCCTTACAACTTGCTCACTGTTACTTTTTACCCCAGCTCCCACTTTATTTTGCCCCAGCCTTTACTTTAGTTTTGCCCCAGCTTTTATTTCATTTTTGGTTTAGCTCCCACTTCATTTTTGCTCCAGCTAGCTTCATGATGAATGTGTTCCTGCAATCAATTATTTCAAAGAATGTTACGCATTACTTGCTAAAACTCTGAATTTTTCTCCTGGAGACCACAAGCCAATTCTCTTCAACACTTTCATGTCACACCACTTTACCGTAATGCTGTAAATTTAGCATTTTTTTCAATACTTCAAACCAGTTCTCCTTTACATTCACACGTCATAGTGTCATAAATAACAAACCAATGCGAATTAGAACTCGATTTTTACTGACAAAAAATGTATAATTAAAAACTTTCAGTGGCGCATGCACGGACGAGGATGAGCTCCATGTTGTGTGTTGCTGCGACCTCAGTAATTTACGCTGTAATGATTGTAATTTTTCAGTGATTTTATTAAGTTGAAAAAAGGAGGGAAAAGAGGAGGAATTTCCGACTTAAAATTTCTATTCTCAGTTTCCTTATTCCGGAAAAAACACAAGTGAAAGAAAATATTCAGGTACATAAAAGTTGCAGATTGCAACTCAATTGTGAAAGTTTGGATCTTGTCAACGGGAGCAACAAACTGTTACATTCACGCAAGAACTCTTTCAACGCAATTATATTACAATCTCGTTAACTTTCATGCAAGAGTTGCATCTTGAAAATTTTCTGTGTGAAGTTCAATATCTTTTAACTGCATGTTTGTTTTATTTGACAACCAATAATTGGTTAGATCCATTAATTTTGAGTTCTTCTCAAAGACAAACGTGTCTAGGTATAATATATGACTCATTATATATATATGTATACATACATATATATATATATATATATATATATATATATATATATATATATATATATATATATATATATATATATATATATATATATATATGTATATATATATATATGTATATATATGTATATATATATATATATGTATATATATAATTTACGAATTGAAAGATATGATCGAGGTTTTGTATGGTTGAGTTGAAGTGACATCAGTCCTGTTTTGGAGTCACAGGAACGAACTAATCTGACTTTATCTTCTTCGCAAAGAACTTCGCAGAAGCGACCCTGGTTCCCCCAACTCTTCATCCAGCTTAGTGTCCCCAATGGGAGGAAACATCCTTCCTCCCCTGCACCACCCCCACCATCCCCTTCCTCCTCCTCTACCTCTTCCTCACCCCCATCATCGTTCTC
>VCRD01000644.1:164464-175251 GCA_006783055.1 Trinorchestia longiramus | reverse complement strand
TAACGTAGAATAATGTAGGATAACGTAGGATAATGTAGTGTAATGTAGGGGAACGTAGAGTAACGTAGGGTAATGTAGGATAATTTAGGGTTATGCAGGGTAATGCACGGTAATCAGGGTAATACAGGATAATGCAGGGTAACGTAGGATAATCCGTGCAGGAAATACGTGTTGGTCTGCCAGTAGGATGTTCCTTCATAAAATCATGCGTTGCGTCCAACCTCAAGTTGTAGAAAATGAAGTTTATCAATTATTCCATCTTTAGGATAGATTATGAGTTTCTGTATTAGTCGCTAATTTTTTCGTTTGTATCCCGTACTAAATTATAGACCAGAACCCTTGAATTGAAGAATTAGATAACTCCATTGCAGGAGCTGATCAAGACCAAATAAATGTACTGACAATTAGAACGTATTATTGCATGTGTTATCAGTAATTCTGGTTCTCGGGAATTTGGGAACCAACTCACAACTTGATCTCAGAACAGTCAATTCCTGTTCTGAAACAGGAATTAGCTGTTCCAAACTAGTCACATGCAAAGAGGCTATAATATTCACATGAGTAAAATTGAAGCTCTATGTGATATCATTCATTGTATTTCGTGGCTTAAAATTGAACAACATATCTCTCATGTTATGTAACTTAAATCATTTATTCTAACTGAAGCAACGAATAACAACTGCTATTTTATAGATGTTAAAGAAAAATACACATTTTTAGACTCAATTTCGTTGTTCCCAAGCTATTACTACGAAGAATACGACGATTACGGAGGCATGGAGGACTACACGGACCTCTACAACGCTGACTGCTACGGTGAGTATCCAGCTGTTTATCCAGTCACTGAAAAAGCAATTAACTGAACCGTCTTGTGTAACTCGATGCACCTTCGCACCATATCCTCATAATACTGAGAAGTACCTATGTTATGGAACTCGATTTGGGATTTCGTAAGAATCGTCGAATTTTCTCTTCATGAATAAGGCGCAAAAAGCTTCTCAAAAGTGGCAAAGCAGATTATTCAGTTTGAAGTACTGTAGCCTAAAAAGAATTCTGCACAAGTCGTTCTGCTCAACTTAAACTGCATGTTACTCAACGTGTATATTATCAGGCTGCATCCAAGCATAATGAGAAACATTATTTGGTGTACTGTCGTGGCTCACAACCGAAATGTAAGTATGCAGAATTTAATCTTGTAATGCGTGATTGTATCGATTCTCAGCATACTGAAGGACAGAAGAGACAGGTTAACTATTCGACTAGGGCTCCATTGGTAACGCAATCAATCTTGTGAAAATTAGGGGTCAATTTTTTCCGCATTTTAAGCAACTATACGGAATAAAATCAAGTATTCTTATCGATTTTCGAGTGTAAGAAGGAACACAAACCTTCCTTGATTTTGTTGACCCCATGCTATAGTTAGTGTCCAAAGTTTTACAAAATTCTTTAGTATACAGTTCTTTTTTGTACTAACTCCTGACCCAAGATGATCTGGTACGCTATCTAATTTGATACAGGGTGGGCCAAAAGTAGGGTTGCAGTGAACACTTAAACAGAAAATGAAGTAACTGTAACCCTACTTTTGGACCACCCTGTATAGTACCATGGTACATCGTTCCAAATGGAAGTGTACCTAAAGACACAGCATCTAAGTATGCATATACCATGCCTAGGCATGCAGTAGTAGCGTACACTTTACTCGTTGACCTGGTACACCATACTCATTGACTTGGTACATCGTACTCATTGACCTGGTACACCGTACCAATTAGCACTGGGCTCTATAAAACAGTACCCAGGTCAACAGTATCCTAGTTGATAATTCATCAATAACAGTCGAGAAAGGAATTATAACTCGCTGAAGATTAAATACGATCGTTACGAAACCTGTTCAATCAGATGATGTGACTCCGCGAGATCAGTCACGGTATCAGCGATTTTGGTTAACTACTTCCCGTAAAATATGAAATGACCGTAGAGATCAGCGTTTACTTTGGCCTTAGTGCAAAGCTGACCCAATTTAGATATTACAACTTTGGAGTGCGGATAAATCCAAAGTTATTCTTCCTTATTCCTATACAATCCCATGGGTGAAACTGTTCTACCAATAAACTGACGTAATAAAATTTAATTTTCAATGCAGAGTAACTTATGTATTTTAAAAATATTAGCGTTTACTTGCACCGGTTGTAATTAAAATATATTTCTCTAAGTTCGAATAAGAAAGCCGAAGAGAAAGCAAAATTTATTACCTACTACGCGAAGGTCCCACGCCTTTGCTAATGAAGTAGAAATGATAACGAATTCAGTGAAGTGTGCCGAAATATAAACATTTTATTGTCTCTCGCCATTAAAGTTAGTATTCAAGCTTCCAAAATGTAAATAGTGCTTAATGAATGTTCCACAATTCAATTTCTTAAAATTTTAATTAAAAATTCAAATGAATATGACATTAATGTTTCTAAAATCTGATCCATGTGTACCGCTGAAATGGCTTGCCCAATGGAAGGTCCATAACGCACGTCGTCAGCAAACAAATGTTGCTCTCTAGTTTGGCTTCTTCTTCCAAGCTTACAGAAATTTTCAAGATTCAAGAATGATAACAATTGTGTAATTTACGGCTGTGCAGATGGGGCTGCAGGCGGTGGCTGGTCAAGGTACAAGCCCATGCTTCCGACCACTCGCGATCGGCCAATGCGTTGCCGTTCCTCGCCCTACTCCAGACCTAAATAAGCTGGTGCTTTGATAAGTAATGTATTCTTTCTGAACAACAATACTGCATGTCATTTGAGATTTGAACTTAATGAAATACTACATAATTTCTTAAAACCTTCGGTAAACTTCATATAAAGAAAACAATACATTGCATGGTCTCGATTTCTATATGCAGCCCAATGTTGAGTTATTTGTTACATACGTTCGTTGAACGCCGATGTTTACCAGTAGGGAAAATAATTTGTGTGAAATTTAAGTCACTCTGATGACCAATCGGTTAAAAAACAAAGTACGCTGGCGAAATTGGTTTGCGAAAACTCAATCGAATTTTCGAGTAGATTATGTCGTGGGATCACAGAGTTGTACAAGCGTGGAGATTTAACGCTTCTGTCGTAAACCACATCAAATCTTCGATAAAAGAGCGCTTAGAATTTTTTTGGAAGAAGTTTTCAAATTTAATTTTGTCTCTCTAACCTAAGGAGGAAATACGTGTACACTTTACGCAATATGTACGAAAATGAACTGATGGAAACGTATCCAGGTAATTATCATTTGTTTGTGGATAACCATAATAGTTATTAAGTACTTTTCAGAAACTAGGAACTTTTTTCCATTTACTCTGAAACAAAATAACCTAATACCACAAATTTAGTCATAAACAATGAAATTTGTGGGGCTAGCAATTTACGGTAATGAATAAATGTATTTTTCATTTACTTTGTTCAATATCTTCTTTGTGATTTAGACGGGAGAAATATGAATAGATTCTTTATTTACTCAAGAAAGTGTTTTTCAACATCCAATATGGGTTGAATGAGCCCAACTTCTGCTTAAAGATTTATTCACACTTCTAAAAGGGCTAAATATTCTGCATGATTAGGAAAATATTCTGCATGACCAGGAACAAGGTCACTGTTAAAAGTACCCGTTCGTAAAAATTCCATCAGCTACACATCTGTAGAAATTTAGTGCTCATGGTGTTTTTTATGACTTTTGTTCAGTAATAACAACGAAATGAAAGTCACAAAATATGAAGAGTTTGAAAACATATTTTAACTGAAATTAACGACAAGAAACTTGTCTTGCTTTCCGATGTATGGCGACCATGACAGACGGTCTTCGTGCTGGGTGTGACCTTTACTATTGAACCAGTTATTAAATATAAGTTAATTTAAATACTCAAACCAAGTCATTATATATTTTATATAGGTTTTGTTTGAATATAAAAACGAATAAGTTTGAAGCATTTAAGTTTTGCATGTGCAATTTTTTCAAAATACCCGAAGCAATGAATGTAATATCCGGACGACAAAATCCATATGTTACTGCTGTTGCAGATGCTTGGTCTGTGTATAGAAGGTACACGAACATAAATACTCCGTCAAGAATGTACCTGTCTATCACTGTATTTCTCTTCGTATTTTGGGGAACTTCAAATAAACATGTCGGAAGCCGAGTCCGAAGACAGAAAATGTGTCAAGTCAAACTCTATACGATAACGCTTCCAGACATCTCTAACATAAATAACATTTATATTTTTGTTATCTGCCTGCAGGATGGGAGGTAAACAAGCGAACGGATGAAAAACCCTTAAACAAACCCACTGCACACCGCACACTGGGCCGCCATGTTGAGTGGGCTGCCGTGGCCTTGTGGCACACCCTTGGTGGGCTGTGGAGTGTGCTGTGGTGGCAAGTGCTCCGGTGGTCGTGTAGGTGGGCTAGGCGAGTGCTTTTTAATTCATATGAGTTCTTCAAAAGTCAAAATAAATGTATTCATTCATTGAGATTTTGTAGCTCTGGAAATGAACGTACGTTAGTCTAAATAGACTCGATATCCTGTAAATTAATTCATTAGTTCTGTAAATGCCAGTTCAGTGAAGGGATAAAAACAAGTCATATACTTTGCAGTTGGTGCAAGTTAAGGGAGAAAAATTTTAACAACCAGAAGTTGAGGGAATATTCTCTTCAATTCTACCCTCTGATGCCCAAGACCATCATTACTATATTAAGCATTTTATTGCTCTTAATACGATTGTTTTTGTCATTATTATCACCATCATCATTACCTTCAGTGACAATGTTACTACCATTATCAATATTACTAACATCAATGTACTTATTTTTTAACATATTATCAATAGCATTATCATAACCATTATCATAACCATTATTAACATCATCACCATTATTATCATTATTATTATTATTATTATTATTATTATTAACATTATTAACATTAGAATTGGCCCATTTATTTATTCATTTGAATTGGCTATTTTAATTTGCTAAGTAATTTTGTTCCAAATGTACGGTTCTTGAAATATTCCTCAGCCGTAAGTTATTAAATTTTTTATGTACCCTACATGTGAATGTGGATGGATTTGTTCAGGTTCCTATGTCTCTATAAAAAATCTTAACTTCGCCGTCTCATTAAAATTTTTGATTCGCAAGTGTTTTGATGCATGCACAAGTTCTACTTTTGGTTACTGGTGACATTTAGATTTAAAAGCTCTGTTTACAACGGGTAAAGTTTCGTATAGGTCGCCTGAGTAAAAAATTTGATAGAGAAATAAGTTTGATATACTTCTCGCAGCAGAAAGGGCTGAAAAACTGTGATTAATATTCAATTAGTTTTTTAATTTTCAGCAAATTATTATTGACGATTGAGTTATTGAGTATTAAAAATTCAACATTGAATGACCAAAAATTTTCTTATGATTGCATGAATGTAACGGATTATACGTTAACTAAACAACTGCATTTTTAGATTTGAAGTTTTGAAATTACCAAGTCATACTGTTAGTGGTGAACACGTTGTCAATTTCCTGTAGCATATTCTTTAAAAAGAATTGAAAGCATTTTAAAAGTAAAGTATTTCGATTTTTCAATGAGTTAGTCTTCGAAGTTTCATTCATTGCTGTAGATTATAGAATGATCATTGATTTCAGCTTTTACGTTGTTTAACTTTTCATTTTTTGAACACATGAATTTAACATTTATGATATGAAGTTTTGGCAAGTTGGAAGACCGGGAACGAAAAGTTCTCCAGTAAACTTATCCAGAGCTTGTTGGAGACCAATGGGTGACTCACGCGTTGGGAAACCGTTAAAAGAAATGAAAGTCTGTCTTCTTTAAACTCGTATATATTTGTAGAAAATCTAAAGCCATAATGGCGAGGGTGAAAGACGAGTTAGGAAGTATGGAAATCATCAATCAGGAAACGAGTATGCACCCGAATATTTAAGTTGGATTTACATATCTGTGTTATAAAGCAGGAATAAAATATGATACTTTAGCCAGAATATTTTTTGAAGAAATATTTCATCGACTTTCCATATTTTCTTGATTTGTTCTCATTGGTTTGGTCATACGGTGTCAATATATTTCTGCAAAGTAATGTAAGGTTTAATATGTAAAATGTATTTTTGAAAGATGGTTGTGTTAGTTGTGGTTATTTGATAATATTATGCCAGTGATTAGTCGCTTCATTTTACAATAGCGAAAAGTGTGTATTTTTCTTTGCGAAGGAAATTAGAATTAATTTGTAACTCGCCAGAAAACGAAAGATTGGGACGAATATTTGATTTTGAGATCCACTGTCGCCTCTCTCTTGAAATAATTTTTCTTTATTTTAAGCGCAAATGAGAACTTTGTATCGCCATTTAGTACTTTACTAACATCAATGTTGTACTCGGAATGCCCGAAGAACCAAAATTTCTACCCCCTTCTGAACTAAGAGTACGTAGATAATTTTACAGTAGCACTAAGCTCTACGCAGTATATGAATGAATGACATTGTAATCTTAAGGAAACGCCCATTTTAAAACACGTCAACTTAGAAGTGACCACGGCAGAATGGCAAGTGTCTTTGGTTTTTTCATCATTAATTTTTATACATAAAGTGAAGAATATGTGCCATGATTAGACAGTCCTGCTTACCTGCCATTTTGCTGCATATTTTGCTCATCGTTTGCCTACCGATAGTAACTCTTTGTACCGCTACCCACCGTGTTCATAGCAAGTAAGATTAACTTTGCGTACTGTGAACACGGAGGTAATGAGAGATAGTGTTCGTAGGCAAAAGACTATGAAACGTCATTTCTTTTCTATCACCTTGACCATTGACGGAGCTATAAAGGCATTCATCAAATGCGAGCATCATGAACCCTTCGATAAGATTTCTGCGTACAAATAAGCTCGAAATCTTCCCTTCAATGTTACTATCCACCAACTACGCAAGACAACTTTGCTCTCTGAGCAGAGCTTGTTCATCTCCCCGTCCAGACTTACTCAAGCTAGCAAGTTAGTTGTTCATCTTCTTCGCTTCATTGTAATTTATTTGAAAGTTACCTTGCTGTAACAGACATAAATAAACTTCGCAGTTGCTTTAGCGTTCATTCATTCGACGAAGCTGGCTTAGTGTACCGAGAGCAAAGTAAATGCGTTCCCGAGCCTGAAAAAAAAGATTTGTCAATAGATTTGTACTGTTGACTGAGGAAACTGAAGTACACAGAGAGAAAAAGATTAGTGTTTGTTGTAACAAGCTTTTATTTGCATATCAAAGCTAGTATTGCTGTTACTAAAGGGGCAGACATGGCAAGTTGAACCTATTTCAATAACAACAATTTTAGTACCCTGAATAACACTGACTAAAGAAGTGGAGAATTTTTTTTACGCTAAGGCATGAGCTATTTTTTCAGGGACTCGTTCACCACAACGGAATCGATAGTCAAGAACTCAGATTTAAACATAGAAAACTGTTCTAGAAGAATTTGCAGTCAAATGCGGTGAAGAGCAACTAGGAACAGGCATTAGTTGACTGAGGGCCCAGATAAGTCATTAGATTTGTTTTAAATTTACGAAGCATGCACTTTATTGAAAACATAGTGCCAAAAATGAACCCTCGAAAGCAGTTGTACTCGGACTGCCCTCCCATCGAATTGCAATTGTGAACAAAATTGTTCTGTAGAAATAAAATGTTACGAAAGTCATTGTAATCAGCAGTTGAAAATCCACTCAGATCTTAGCAAGAAATCTTGAGCTTACAGCGTCGAAAATGTTTTTAACGTGATACATAGTTTTATTTTGGCTAATTATTTACGCTGAATAAATTTGAGATACGCCGTGACGGAGTTTTATGAACTCTGTGTAGATTTTTTGACAAATTCTGGATTGCAATGAGCTTCAAAATTGACTACCATTAAATTGGACATGTTTTGAGACCTGATGAGGTTGGCTTTGTTGATAAATAATTTTGATTTGTCCATCGAGGTTCAATATCTTCTTTTCAAAAATTTAATTAAGACTCAAAAAAGGAGACAAATTTGTGTGTTAGAAACACATATAACAAACACAAAAGTCTTGTAAATGCAGAGTTGAAGAATCGTAAATATTCAGTTTGTATTAGAAGGACTGAGAAGTCTCGCCTTCGTCAACTTATACTTTCCACGTATGTGGAAGAGACAAAGAGAAATTCTTTGAAAGTGTTAATTTTGAGTGTGTCAATTTTGTTAATAAAGTCAAAACTTCTATTCGTGGTATCCAAAATTCCTTAAAGTGCGTTGCAACTAGACATCGGTCTCAATATTCGATTTCGGATTGGACAATATCCGAGACTTTCTCATATCCGAAGCCTCCAATGACAACGGAACAAGCACAAGATAAAACTTTCATTCAAACTTTTAAGAACTCGTATCAGAACTTAAATATGGCGCTCCAATACTGCTTTCTGGGGAAGAATTTTTTTCATAATGGTGTTCCTACGTAATAGTTTCATCACATCCAGCACATGCATTTTTTGTTTAAGAAATTTTCATCCGTTCTCAAGTTCCCTGGATTTGAAGGAATGCTCTGTGTTACAGTAGTTAGATCTATGTAGCAGATACACGTAGAATGAAAGTATGTCTCATATCTATTTTGGTCGATAATGATCTATTTAAAAAACTCCCTGATCCGTAGTACACGCTGGTAGATTGTTTGCATAGTAGGTCGGTGTGTTACTCTATGTGCTAGAAAAGATTTATTTAGGTTTACAAGTTTATAAAAACTGTGGTTACTCATATTGTATAATAATGCTTGTTGCTCTGGTGTGTAACTTCAATTTCAATGAAAATTTATTTAATACTGAGAAAAGCACAAATCTCTTAACGCAACATTGTTTTTTGTGACGTGTTCTAATAATTATTCAATCTGCGTAAGAAGCCAGTTTAGGAAAAGAATTGCGAAAATTTTATAACAATCTTGACCTATTAAAATGTCCACAAAAATTTATTAAGTAAAATATGTCCGATTGAAAAGTCAGGTAAAACGGATTTTAAAATGCTATCGCACTTCATCAGTAAACTAAATGTGCTTTTGCATATTAATTTTAGTAGAAATAGAGAATTTCTCCAAGAAAAATGCATTCAATACAGAAAAATACGTTAAAATTTGCATTCGCCCTGTACTACACCTACAAGAGACTGTACGTGAATAATACATTTTACATCACAACGATGCATGTCCATATTTTGTTACCATAAGAAAAAAATATGACCCAAAACTGCGAAGTACTTTGGATTACTCTAAGTATGCCTTTTTAATAGAGTTTTACAACAGGGAATAAAAAATTTCATTATTATTTCACAAGCAAGCATAATTTTAATAGCTCAAAAAATTTAATTCAATGATTAACTCAATACCATGACTCACCAATAAGTCAATAAACGATGTGATCTTTGTTTTATGCAGTAATGAAACCATCTGAAAGAGACAGAAAATTAAATGTTAGTTCATGGCATGTTTGTCATGTTTCTTTAGCAACAAATAATTTTTACGACGACCTTATGATTTTTTTGCATATTTAGTAACTTACACTTGGGTCATATTTTAACATGAAGTTCAAACCAATTCTAAAATCAATGCAAAGGCTAAAATCAATGCACGAGTTAATTTTTCGAATACCAGTAGCCAAAATTGAAAAACTAATATGCTCCCGTTTTTATAATTTCCATACAAGGCAATTCTAAGTTTTCACAAATGTTTAAAGCAAATAGGTCAACTGAAGTCATGACTATAAATAAAATAGAAACTTCAAATTAACTTCTCTTCAGCTTGAGCTTTCTACAACCTTTTCATTCCCTTTTCCACTTCATGTACAGGTTAAGGCAACATAACTTCTTTTTTAATGCGTTTTGCTTTGAAAAAGGAAGATATGTTGTCGCACTTTGTACTCGTAACAATGGTTCTTTTAAATGAAAATGAACACATTTTTTTCATACTGAAAAAATCACAAGTCCTGGTCTCGAGCAGACACAAACACTTCATCATAAACCGGTGCTCGAAATGTACGTACTATATGTACGTGTTGTTCGTACATCACTACACGTATGCGTTGCACAACGTTGCTATGCATTTTAATACGTCGCTGCACGTGTTTATTGCACGTACGTCGCTCCACGTGTTGATTGCACGTACGTCACTACACGTGTTGATTGCACGTACGTCACCACACGTGTTGATTGCACGTACGTCGCTACACGTGTTTATTGCACGTACGTCGCTGCACGTGTTGATTGCACGTACGTCGCTACACGTGTTTATTGCACGTACGTCGCTGCACGTGTTGATTGCACGTACGTCACTACACGTGTTTATTGCACGTACGTCACTACACGTGTTGATTGCATGTACGTCGCTACACGTGGCTATTGCACGTACGTCACAGTACGTACGTACAGTACGTATGTTTACCTGCACCGAATTTTGACTGGGACACTCGTACAAAACAAAAGGAGAATTTAGAACTCCAGACAGCGAGTATTTTCCCCGACTGTACAATAGCCAAAATTTAGTTCAGCAGGAACTAATATGTACTACGACCAACTGTCAGTTTTACGTCGGCTAATGAGTGTTTTGAAATTAAGGCAACGCCGTCTAACTTCTTGCACAAAATGAATTTCTGTCACGATTGTTCAGTGTCCTTCCCTCGCTGGCAGGAGCTACAGCATGCACGTGTATGAGACAGGTTTGTTAGATGGTTTAGCAGTTTTCGCTTAAGGCTAATGACTGTACAGAGAATAATAGTTATAA
>VCRD01000644.1:67200-163819 GCA_006783055.1 Trinorchestia longiramus | reverse complement strand
CAACAGATTAGGCCTCTGCCTCAGAGACAATTGTTTCTTTTGTTCCTATTAGTTTGGGCTTCCTATGGTGCAGGTAATTAAGGCATTCATGTCAAAATCCCAGAGATTCATTGACTGGGTATAATTTAAAACTGGTGTACTGTCCCTGAAGTTAAAAATATAATAGAATATGGCAACAGGAGCGAGCTGTTTGGTCCAGTATTGGGCTGCTACCCAAGTCCCATGCTATCTAAAATAAAGGCATGAGATATTTCGTTCACCTCAAACAAGCTTAGATATTTCAATCACGTACACGCACAGCAATCATAGGCAGGTCACAGAAGTTAAGAAAGATATGGAGTCGGTGCTTTATAGAACTTGTGGGGGTTCCCTATTCAATATTTATAGAGATTTTTTCAATGTGTTCATAATTGTAACCGGAACAATATTTTCGGGTAGCTGATTCCAGAAGTCGTGATTTTAACTAGAAACAAATTAACTGGAAAAAAATTCCACAGCAGTAGCGGGAAATATCGCGACTTTTACATCCATCTGGTGGCAACAATCACTAATTTTACACACAATTAGCGGTAGCAATCGCAACTTTTACACATAGCGGTAGCAATCACTAATTTTACACACAATTAGCGATAGTAATCGCAACTTTTATACACAGCGGTAAAAATCACTAATTTTACACTCAATTAGCGATAACAATCACTAATTTTACACACAATTAGCGGTAACAATCGCAACTTTTACACACAGCTGTAGCAGTTAATTGAGCCGTCGAGCGCTTGTGCAGCGTTCCCTCTCAAACACAAGGGCACTGAAGCGGCTCATTTGCCCACTCATAATTACCCTTCATTACCTGAGCTAGAGAACAAGATATGACCTTGTGTTTAGTTAAGTGTCAAGGCAACCGTGCACTTCAAGAGAGACCTGTGTGTTATTCTGTTCAGGCAGATGTGACTCGTCTGCTTGAACGATATTGCGTGTATCTGGATAAAACCAAACTGACGCTTTGTTATCTAAACAAATTAATTATTTCTTAGTTCAATTTTTTGGCACATCGATTACATGAAAATTTGTCATAAAGACATTTTTTGAAAATGCAAACTTTCATTTATTCACTTTATGTTTTTTTTGTAAAACAGATCCGTGCAAATGATGGTTCATCCCTGACTCGTGCAGAATCCTACTTTATTGTAGGTCGGGGTTCTGAATTCCCGTCATGCGCTGCTTTCAAAACTTACCTTGCCGGAGCAAGTCGAGTAAAAATTCAGCTTGAAGAATTTACTAAGGAACTCCAGTAAGACAAATAACTGCTGGGCTCAGTTTATACCAACGAAATCATTGCTTTAGTGAAGAACACCACAAACTTTACTTTTTCATTAAAAAGTCGTCAATAAAGAAAAAAGTATCCTATTGGGTGTATGATAAGTTGTGAGAGGCTAATCAGCAACTGTTCTAGAGTGTCAATAAGTTCCTTTGCTTTGAAGAAATCACCTTGCACACAATACATTGTACCTGAATTACAACAGCCGAAAATGCGGCCGGGAAACAAGGCTCAATGTTCAGAATGTTTTCAGCTCCGAGATTGAATTGAGCATGGAAACACTGGCTGCGAGAACTTGCTACCTGTCTCCACCTGCTCCAGCACCTGTGCAGTGTTTTCTCAAGCCGTGGTACAAATTGAAACGTCAGCCATAATTCATTTCGGTTTATTCGTGTGCCCAAGGCACTAAGAACAACTTAACAAAATTTAGGCACAAGCACGCAAAAAGGTCATGTGAAATGTTGCGCACTTGTAAAAAATTTGAATTCTCTATGCAAAACTTCAAATTTGAAATATGTTTGAGGTTTTAAACTCCTAATACAAGGCATCACCTATAAATGTATAGAGTTTAAATACCTATAACAATAACTAATATAATATAATATTAGGTAATTACCTATATACCTATAAATAACTTAAATTATATCTTGGGTGCAAAAAGTAATTAGCTACGAATTTATTTATCTTCATGTTAGAGAAAACGACTACTAATGTGCAATTTATGCCAATATATTAGATACCACAAATTGTGGTACAAAGTGTAACAATTGTACTTACCGTTGTGGCATACATTAACTGTGGTTGTATATATTCACCGTAGCTGCATATATTCACCATAAATGCATGTATTCACCGTAGTTGCATATATTCACCGTAACTGCATGTATTCACCGTAGTTGCATATATTCACCGTAACTGTATATATTCACCATAACTACATGTATTCACCGTAGTTGCATATATTCACCGTAGTTGCATATATTCACCGTAACTGTATATATTCACCATAACTAAATGTATTCACCGTAGTTGTATATATTCACCGTAACTGCATATATTCACCGTAGTTGGACATATTTACCCAAGTTCCACTCAAATCTAGGCCACTTTTTCCAAATTTGATTATTGTTAGTGCAAAGCGTTGCGTCAGCGGTAACAGGCTCCATTGCTCTGAACTGATGTCAGCAACTAGTAAGCTGATGTCAGCAACTAGTAAACTGATGTCAGCAACTAGGAAGCTGATGTCAGCAACTAGAAAAACTTCAGGAACTCTGGAAACAAAATTCTGCTTGCAATAAATTGCGAGTTTTAAAAGCTTCAGAGAAGTAAAGTTGAGGCAGTTAGAGGTTAAAAATGTGCTTGGAAACTGGAAATGTGAAAAAGTGTCAATTATACTTTTCATAATCAATAATAAGTGAAATGAACTAGTGCCATCGAAAACTATCTGCTTGAATGCATATTTAAAAGTTTATGACTGACAACATCTTCCAACGCGGCCAGATATAACTTTGCCTTATATTGAACTAAATTTAGAAAAAATGATAAAATTTTCTCCTAAACTAAAGTAGAAGCGAAAATGATTTACGCTTTATATTCTTTCCGTTTAAATTGAATAGAAATTGAACGAGAGGAATATGAAATCATTACGCCTCTTCCGTAAAACTTTTTCTCATCACAAGATATTAATATATGACCAAGTTCAATGTAATTTCTCCTTAGAAACAAACTAGCTAATGCGAATTCAAGCCGAGATATCGCTATTTAATCTTGTTAAAAGCTTGAATTCCCGAGGCGATGATGTAAAAGATGGAACCTGATTTAATGGAACCGTTAAACAGAGCTCGTGTCACAGGCTTAAGCCATCTCCGAGGCAGCGACACTCTTAATTGCTTCGATTTAATCCCAATGGAAACACAGGAAGCTTTCCTGGGTTTCGAGTGCTCTGCTTTTGACAGCATTAGCAGGAGGTGGTGCTAAAATGGCCTCTCTTGTAGAGACGCAAAGCATGACGGTGTGCATAGAGCTCAAATGTGCCTGTGCATGAGGTAACTACGCGGTTCATGACCAGTAGATGATGTTGCGCTGGAGTACTGAGAGCTGATGCAAATGGCAATAAGTGAAGAATGGGATGCATTTGACAGTGTTAGTATGGAGTTGATATGTTCGACATAGGAAATGGTTATTTCAGAACTGATGAGTAGGTACAACAAATAACGCTACTTGTGTAAGCCTCATACCATAAGAAGCACTCGCCAGGGTCCTTACAGCTAGTTAGGAATAGAACCAAATTAAATTGCAAGTGTCTATTATAATTTGATACGCATGTGCAGCAAATGATGATGCCAACGTAAAGTGAACGTGTACAGAAATTGATAGCATAACTGTGCAGAAAACGCGAGAAAAGACAAAAGTTCTTTCTTTGTATAACGTATACCTTCTTCAGTATCTTCTGATGCGCATAACAGATACAAAGGTGAAACTCAATTTATTGTTCGTGCCTCATGATGTTGCTCATTGTTGGCTTCCTAAACGGCCATCAGAAACTGTAAAACTAGTGGACTACAAAATAACTGCAGAGTTAAAATTCAAAATTTTATAGTACGACAACAACAAATTTCAAGGCCAAAGACTTTGCCCCTTACCTTGTTATCCATTATCCCATTAATAATCTATTATCTTGCATGAAATGGTGCAAAGAAAACAAAAAATTGTTAACATAAGAATATCTTTATGCGTAATAGCATGCCCTAATTAACCACTGTGCTAACTTGACCATAATACGAACACTTGAAAACACATCACAAATAACAGGTATCCTTCATCGCACCTGACTTAGCAGTGTAACAAATATCAAGTGACGCTAACGGCCTAATAAACCGTAGGGCAAACTTCCTCCTTCATTTTTATTAACCCTTCAACGGATCCTGTGCCTGAGACCGAGCTGCAATTTCAATTCATAACCCTATTTCCGAGTCGTTATAGAAAAATTTACTGAAACTCTTTCATGCTATTTATTCTTCTCTTGTTATTTCAGAAACTAAAACTAATCCTCGTTTCTAAACTTTATTAGCTCCTAACAAAACGCCCGGGCTTCAGAGCTGCCGTTTCAGAGCACTGGAAACTAGACTCCTTAGTTACGAGACTTACAGATTTTTCAAGAGCCACAGTCGCCCTGTCATTTTTTTCGGGGCTCATCCGCAAAGTAACGAGTACCGGCGCTGGTTAGGAAGCGTTTATCTCCTCTAAGGAAGTCTGCCTGCAAACATCTCACCTTCAGCCCTAGCGCATAAATATATTAGTTTTTGGCTGCCTTCTGTTGCTTATTTTGTTCCTGAATGTCCCAGCAGGCTTTCTGCATTAAGGTGGCGGTTCTCACTGACGGTATTGTGAAAACAAATAAAATATTGTTAGTCTTTTTTCTAAAACGATATGTGTATAATAAAAACAAATAGTTCAATGCTATATTAATACGGTAGCATGTTCTGTTTCATTTAAAAGAAGATGAAAATTTACACGCTTCGTTAATTTTATAAAAAATTCACACATACGAGATTCAATTTAGAAACATGACTGCTCAATTTTGTAGTGGTGTTTTTTCAAGTTAAAGAAACGACCTCAGTTGTGGAAGCGTGCCAACGCTGTCTTCTAAAATATAGATAATAAATACAACTGCATCGTACTGTCAACCATACGTCTATTTTTTCAGATAAAATTAGAAAAAGTCAAATTTTCCTCGTTTTAAGCTAGTTACCATCTTGAAGTATTTTAGTCCGTAGATTTGTACGCCTATACCTAAATACTGAGCCTCTGAGTGCAAAGGTAAACCGAAGTTACCAGTTGCACAAAAATGTCATAGTTTCCTGTTGAAAAAATAATAATAAAAATAGCAATGAAAATTATGTGTAAGTTTTATGAAACGTTGATTTTATAAAAATAATATACCACTATACTGATGCCAATAATAATTAATAGTAGGGCTAAATAAATATATTATAGATTTTGTGAAGAGTTGGCAAAAGGGAGAAAATTTTCTATCGTTGAGTGTTTCTGTAAAGAAGTGTGAGGCTAAGGCGTATTCAGATTCATACCCTAAAAGCTTACGCTGAGTTCTCAAGTCCCGTGACTTGTTGAAGTTACTGTGTAGGGAGTGAAGGAAATAGCAGCGTATTATGCTCCATTACCTCCAGTGAAGACGTCTGAACTTTCTGAGCAAATAACAGGAGGCCGTAAACTCTGTTCACAGGCATGCTGAAGTAGAGAAGTCAAAGTAGAATGCAGCTATTCATTACTTGCCAAAGCACGTAAAGACAAGTAGAAATGACTGTACAGCAGTCGTAACCTTATGAGCAACAATGCTTAGTCTCGTCGAAAAATTTTCAATAATCCGAAAGAATAGAAATTGTTGTGAATAGTGCAGTATTTTCATGTATCCGAGGCAACTTTTTTTTGTTCTGTTTACAAGCAAAATAAATTTTTGTCACCGAGCGTTATTGACGACTATTAAAAATATACATATACACTGTAATATTGTATTAAAAAACAGTTCTCGCTATATTTCGCTCAGCCAACTGTTTTAAATAGTAATCTAAAAAACAAAAGTTTAAATAATTTCCTGCACTTGAAAAAATTAGCATTAGAAGTTGCCTAAATCATCCCCTTGAAGTACTAACAAAAATTAGCATAGTCCGCATGCTTCCTAGGGAGGGAAAGTGCCCTTTGCTGGCTTTTCTGCGTCCTTGGCTGAGTATGAAGTTCTGCGTCATCCTAAATTTCATTGAGATAAAACAATGAAAAGAGTAAATCACTGAAAGCCTTTACACCCGCAAGAAAAGCTTTGCATGCACATATTCGAACACAGTTCTTTCATCCTCTGCTGTATAGTGTAATGAATCCGAAGGATAGTAAAGTTTTTCAATAAACAAAACACATTCAAGTCCCTGTCTTACACTATTACGTCATTCATGCACCCAATTGCATAATGTACTGATTGCCTTCATGCTTGATATTCCAGAGTAAAAGTACCTCTCACTACCATCATGTTCGCAGCATGAGTTCGCTTGCTGTGAGCACAGCAGTCATAATAATCCGTAAGTTCAGTCAGCATACGAAGAGATAATCTACAGATGTCACTTTGCTGGTGTCCTTCATTTAATTTGCAGCGATTTCGTAGTATGGGGTCTCATCAGAGGTCCAGAATAGTGTCGTAAATCCTTCCTATAAACTCTCTGTGAATATCAACTTGAAATAAGTGCAATGAAACCTTCACTTCAGGAAATAGAACACAAAACATTGGATGCATTTTCATAAGAACATTGACTCATTTTTTAAAATAAGTATTAGTTTGTCCTTTGGCCAACTAGTTTTATGCATTTGTAATAGTAACAATGTATAAAAATCTTGCTCTTTCTCTCTCTCTCTAGACAAGTGCATGGCTTAAGTTAGCCAATAATTCTGTTCAAATCACTAAATTTCAGAGCAGTTCTGCCCTGACAACACATTTCCTGTGCCTATTGTATTATAGCTGGCTTTGATGTGCCACATATTTGAAGCTCTCCAAATACTTTAATTTAATGATCTAAGCAGAGGTGCTGAATTATTATAAATGCATGTTATTATCTAGACAACTAAATGTTTCAATGAATTTTACAAATCATTAACTATGCTAATAAACACACAAGCTCGATTTTGGGAATGCTAAATTGTATGCACATAGAATGTAAAAAGAAATAAACACGATTCGCTAACAAAATATGCAGCAAAACTGTGCAGGATGTAAGTATAATAAGCGAAATTCGACCCCCAAAAAAATCGTGCTACTTAATTAGCTTGCTCCAATAGCTTAAAGTATTTATTCATAATTCTGATATCCAAAAGCAATGTGATTGAAGAGAATTTTTGTGGAGCAGTCGATAGTTTGATTAAAATAGAAGTGCGGTGGAACTGCAGCAATGAGTCTTTAGAAGCGTATAGTTTTGAAGAAGTTCCTCACATAATTAGGTAATTAATCACTCCTTTTGTTGGTGTACGTCGAGAGCTAGCTCATAGAAATGCAAATTAAAGCTCATTCTCAAAGTCCAAGTCAGTTTTTTTGAAGCCCAGTAAAAGAGAGCATGATGAACAGGTAAAAACTAATTATTGCACCAGCGACTTAGCGAGATCAGTAGGTTGAATATTTTAACATAATAAAACAATCTTTAAGGTTACGAGGAAGAAAGTGTTGTGAGGTACGAGTATATCAGGTCTTTCAAAGGGGAAATAAAGTACAAAAGACATCTAAAACATAAGAGGTGTTCTTGACAAAACAAATATAGAGGATGGAATGAAAGAGCACAAAAGTTGGCAAATGCATAGAAGTAAAAAAAATTTCCCTCGTCAGCCGTAGAACTGGCAGGAAAAAAGAAGTTAAGTAGAGTAACGTACAGTTGCAAAAGAGTGCACTCTACCGCCAAAGTATCTCCAGTAGATAAGAATATTGGAAGGAGGTAAATAAAAATGATAATCAATGCCAATAGCAAAATAAAGTGAATGCAAAACACGCTGGTAAGCTGTGCCATGTAAAATTGAGTGTCAAATTCTGCACACTTGTCTAGGTTGGTGAGCAGGGCATCTCTTCATCGCTCGTGAACGAAGTTAAACTCGAACTGAAGAAGTTAGGTGCGTCTTTGGAGGAGCTTGTACTGAATCGAGACGGTCCGAGCATAAAGATGAGCCTCAGAAAAGAGTCGTGCTTAACTCTGGGCCAGGACAGTTGCATCACCGTAAACTGAGGAACAAAAGGTTTTCGTATTAAAAAAAAAAACAGACAAAGCAATGCGATACCAAGTGCGATAAGCAGAACAAAAATGAGTTTTGTACTGAAGAGAAATCGGTATTTTAAGACGGAACAAATAAAATCCTGAGAATGAAATGAATTGAGACAGGTTGATGCTTCGAAAAAAATATTTGTGTAAACATTTTGTTGATGAATGGTATTTTACTGAAGTTATAAAAAATAACTGTTACTTTGAATTTTGTCTTCGATAAGTTTGATCATATGTTACGTGCAGATTGTCTTCCGATGATTTATTTGATAAAGGTAATCAAATATTACCATTAAGTACAATTTTATGATACGGTTTTCAAGTGTCATAATTAAATTTACCATTTCTTCCTTTTCATATCAAATGTACAATAACAGTATCATGAGAAATCAAATTTCTTTTAGACTGCGCCTAAACAAAATCACACTTATTCATACTTCCCTTACCTCGACTTCAAGCCTAACTATAAGCAGCCCTAGTGCTGAAAGCAGGCACATATCCCTAAAATAAGCTCTATTTCCCCGTTCATGGTACGAAATCCAATCTGCTTTTCATCACCATTCCCAGAGCTGTGCCTCGCTATCATCATGTCGTAAGTTTTGCCGCCATATTGAATACTTAAATGGAACGGTCCACAGACTTGAAACGGTTGTATTTGTCTGTCTCTTAAGTAAAGCCTGCGACAATTCCTGAGGAACGCTTCAAGACGGTTTTTGTTTGCAAGAAGACCACTAGATAAAGTCCATCTGAGACGCTTGTTTGGTCAAGAGTTCATTCGCGAGTGTTTATTTCGACGATCCACGCAAGCTCTCGCATTTTTTTCGAAGTCTCTGCAGTGTACCCTAAGATTAGACGAGTTAGTGGATAGTGCATTTCCCAAGAAGCATCAGCTCAAATTTAAAAATCAGAATCATCGAGGTTCTGTTGCTGGGGTAAACCAGAATAAATTCAGAGCATAAATGTTTAGTTGAGTTAGATTGCCTCGTAAAAATGCCATAGTTTGTTCCCCACAGTTGGACTTATGATTCTCCCAAGGTTGACTAGCCGTTCTCCTTATTTAGTTTGCGATTTTCTCTAGTTTCTTTCGTCAAAATTATTCTTTCAGACACATCCTTATTTCCCCTTTATTTATAGACCATAATATATAAGCTGTATAAAAAATGTTTGTTCATTTTAAATTTAGGATAACGATTTTCAAATTAAATTTGAACGAATCGCATGCTTTGAACGACATTGTTGAAAACAAGAAAATTACAAGTGGTATAATTCTACCCATCATTGAAAATCTTGTCATTCATTTTGCAGTGACTCACCAGGAACTCATCACTCACCCAGAAATATAGTTATTCATCATTGATCATGATGTGATCCTCACAGTCTCATGATGTGATCCTCATAGTCTCATGATGTGATCCTCACAGTCTCATGATGTGATCCTCATAGTCTCATGATGTGATCCTCACAATCTCATGATGTGATCCTCATAGTCTCATGATGTGATCCTCACAGTCTCATGATGTGATCCTCATAGTCTCATGTTGTGATCCTCACAGTCTCATGATGTGATCCTCAAAGTCTCATGATGTGATCCTCATAGTCTCATGTTGTGATCCTCACAGTCTCATGATGTGATCCTCATAGTCTCACGAAGCTGCTCATCCGAGTCTCAAAGGATAATCAAATTACTAATTAGTGTCTCATCAAGCAACTCATTACTTACTCATTAAAACTCTTCCTTACCCTATTAGTGCAGTGTTCAATGAGCACGTCACAGTTCTTGATCTGCATCATAAAAAACGCATTTTCTGAAGTTTTTCCCTTCAAACAGCGCAAAATTTCTCTCTAATCAGCCAAAAACTTGACAAGATCACATTAATTGGACTGCACATTTCTTTCACCCAGAATGTTTCGCTCAGAATCAAGTCTGGCAGAGATTTTTATAAGCTTCTTTTCAGCATGGAACACGTTTTGTCTAACAGCAAATTGCCACCTTGAACATATGCTCCACTGTAAGACAAAATCTTTTTGAAAAAGTTCTCTACTTGAAAATCGAGGGAACAACTCTCCTTAAAAATGAAACGAAAAGTCACGTGAGCTCAGCTGAAAATACAAGTGATTTTGAGGTAATGTTTAGGTGAGCACAGGCAGCTCTCGAGTCAAAAGTTGGGAGTTTTGAAGTCGCAGTGCGGTCTTAAAACTGTTCTTTTTGTTTGAAACATCCTCGTATAATTGCTGCTCTGAAGACGTTCTAATCCGCTTCAAAGTTTTTCATGCTCAGCTACAGTAGACGCATTTAACATTAAAACTTTTTGACCACGAAAGAGTTTTGATCACTTTGTACAAGGCGTTTAAGATAAAAGTAATATCTGCCTATACTTTATTTACACGATCCTGATGAGCACCGAATTATAAAGGTGCAAATGCATGGTGATTCTTCCAGGTTCTGAAACGACACAACGACACTGCTTTTTTGTGGTGTTTCAATATAGAGAAGTAAAAACTTATAACTTTTCAACTGAGGGAGAGTAGATAAAAAGGTTCTTTACTTCAGCTTATTAATGTTTGTACGGTAAATTATATAAAATTATAAAAACGATAGAAATAGGCAAACCTGTCCTAGAAACATAGGACTAGCATCGCTATAGGGTGTTGGATATTCCTAATCAAATACATTTGATGCTTTTATCGAGAGAGCCTTTTATTTGAATGTATCAATCATAGGGGAAAAATAATGAATCTTTAGCCTTCTTCGTCATCGAGCTGACGTGCTCTCACAACTAGGAATCTCGCTTTTTTATACCCTAGACTCTTAAGTAAAAATCGAAAGAAACTAAATTCTAAAAACTGAGATTACACACCTTGACAAGGTAAATTTCTTGAAGTGCCTACTTCCAGCCGAAAGAAAGTAGGGCAAAAAACTGGCAAACATCTGTACTCACCGAGTTAGCAAACGTGAATTAGAATTAACATTTTGATTCGCAAAGAAACTTTACGTTTTACAAATGATAATTATGGTCTGCATACAGAACTTTCTTGCGCAAGGAACAACTCATGTTTAAAGATGGTATTCAACAGCTCAACAAAGTGAGGAGACACATGAAGGACTTCTATATGAATAAATTACTACTATATTTTTGTCCGTGGTCGCTCAGCAGTCCCGCATCTTGCGTCTCTGAGTCAGGCTTTTGCTGCAGGGAACTTTTTTATTCTCTGCTGTAAATTTTGAATGCTTTCGCAAGAATTTTCTTGATAAATGTAACGCAATTTACTTCATAATCAAAAGTTTTCATGACCAAAAAAGATTGTCTTTTTGGGGCTTCAGAACCACTGCTATATATTTTTCTGTTTTCATGGTCGAGTTTGAAATTATTAAATCTATGATGTAAGGTTAAACAACTTTTCAATCTTCACCTCGCTGTGATTGACATAAATTTTTTATGCTTCTTCATTGATATTTACTAAACTTTATACTTTTCGACTTGATCAATGAAAAGCTCTCAGTAAGTGAAAATTCAAAGCAAATTATTTCTTTCAAGCACTGTAAGAAATGATTTCTCTGTCGATAAAAATGTCATTTATTCTTTATAATAACTGCTACTGCATTCAGGAAAATTCCTTCATCGAAGAAACTATCCCTGTTGTTTAACTAATGTACTGTCTGCTTCACTTTGCGCATGTATAGTCTTTAGTGTAACTCTGGATTCCCGTACGAACGAAAATTGCGACTGCATGTGCAAGTTTTTGCCCAAAAACAAAATATGCAGATTCTAATTTCTTCCGTATTATTTTGTAACATCCATAAATTCTCCTTTCTATTCCACTCGAATTTTTAAAAACAAGCGTCGATCAGCAACAAAACAGGTAATATATCGAAGAATTCAAATTTCCATCTTAGCTTTCCTACTGTTTTCCAGTTCGCAAAGTTCGCACACCTTCTTGGACTCGCACAACAGCAACTAAGTGAAAAGTTGTGCAGTGTTTGAAGTTTTTCTATCTGCTTGGACCTGTAAAAAGACAGACGAGTTAATGAAGGGCAGGGAGAAGTGGCAGTTGATCGTCACTCTCTCTCGAGCAGACAAGTCGACGCCTGTGAGATGAAGCTGTCCATCACACGCGCGTCCTTCCACACAACTCTTGTGCTTTCTACAATTTTGTCCTCCCTTTTGTCGCATCTTGTTCTCTGCATAACGCTGCCTCCCAGCAACATTGTGTGTCTTGACACACGATGTTGCCTGTCTTAGAGCATCTTGTTCTTTCTACAATTTTGTTTTCACAGCAACATTGTGTGTTTTGACACATGATGTTGCGTGTCTTTGAGCATCTTGCTCTCTGCCTAATACGGCCTCCTGGCAACATTGTGTTTTGACACACACTTTTTTGTGCCGTAGAGCATCTTGCTCTCGGCACAGTCCTACCTCCAGGTAATATTGTTCAGATGATAAACCGTAGAAAAACATCCAATTGTTTTCCTTCAATAGCGTTCGTCGAGGCCGGCTGTTATTAAGCTTAAAGCATCGCCTTCAGTGGAACACAATGTTCTCAAATAACACCATGTTTTTCAACATAATACTGAGTGTTTTGTACACTATGATGACTAGGAGAATTTATGATCAAATTTCATGTCACATTTTCCGGTATGATATTGGTCATTTGGTATATCATGATTTTCTGCAAGATTAAAAGTCATGGTTTCGAACATAGCCCTGTACGATTGATAAAAAATGTGCTCCAGAACTACATTTTCCTCCATGAGTATTGTGTTCGCCAATACTGCATTCTTATCACAATGCATCGTTTTTTCTGCGTATGCTTTTGCCAAATTGTCATACACGATACCGCTCTCTTGACCATCCTGAAGCTCGATTTTCTCCTCTGAAGTATTCTCCAGTTAGTATTTACCGCTCAAAAACATCTACCTTGATATGGCTAGATCTGTTTTCGTTTGAACATTTTCGTTGACACAGAAATTTCATCGCAGAAGAGCGACAGAAAATAAGCACAAGTGAAGTAAGAAGAAAGTTCTCCGTAGAGTTTACGGACAGCCTCTGGTAAAAACTTTCTATTCTGTTTCAGGCAACGACACTTGCATTTATGTTCATTTTGCTTCATACGTTATTTTAGAGGCCATTATTATCAGATTATTTTCTAAAAGTTATAATTGAGCACACGAGTTACTCGAGATTCAGGCTGATTTTCCCTGTCGAATAATAACCTAAAAAAAATATTCACAGATTTTCAAAAGAACTTCATCAAAGAAAAAACATGAAATGTTAGTGTTTTATATAATATACCTAAGATTTACTGGACATTAATTTTTACTGTCACTAAATAGTGATCTTTTCAAAGCGATCACTTGGCAATGACGTTTTTATTTTACCATTCTCTTTGGACTGAAACTTTGGAGACTGGAGAAACATACTCATGTGTTTGACTGAAGAACTGATAAAACCTTTTATATTGGAACAATAATGCATCTCTTCTCCTATTTAAACTCGTTAATCGTGAAATAATGAAGAATTAAAAAACTCTCTTTCGTTCGCCTGTGCAAACCTACAGAAAATAGCTGATGTAATTGTCAATAATTATATAATCTATAGTCATGACGGAATTTTCTGGATTGTAGCCTGCCATGAGTCGTGTTCATAGCCTGCCATGAGTCGTGTTCATAGCCTGCCATGAGTCGTGTTCATAGCCTGCCATGAGTCGTGTTCATAGCCTGCCATGAGTCGTGTTCATAGCCTGTTATGAGTCGTCTTCATATCTCAACTGATGAATTTTACTCCATGATACTTTTAATTTAGAGGCTTTTGCATACACAGTATAAAATCAAACTACTTTTTAAAGAAGCGTCTTGATTCAAAATCATTCTACAAATAAGTTATGTTTCCCATCATAACTGCTATGTAAATAGAAGCTGTGCCTTGACACACTTGTTATAAAAAACTTTTTGCCCTTTCATCAGGCTGTCATGAAGCCGACAAGTGGATGTCGTTGAACAAAAGACAACTTAAAAATAGAAGTTGAATTCGAGAAACGAGTATGTATTGATTTTACACAAATAGAAATACATTCGTATTCACTGATGCATTCGCTCAAGAATTTTATTATTAACTTATAAATATCAGGGTATTCAGCGTTCAAAACAACTACTTTAAGATGTTTTAAATAATCTTGTTTTCGAGCGTTAAACTCTGCAGTGGGTTGAAGACCAGCAGCGTGGAAGGATGTAGAGCTGATGATAGTATTGGGTTCTTCGATTATCGGCAAAAATGTTCCCATGAACGAGTTAAAAGTAACGTGTGGAAAGAAGAGAAGCCTTCAACTGTCCCATGATTTTGCCATGACGCTCCATCGTTGTTTGTTATTAATGTTTGGAAAATTAGCAGGAAAAAATTCAGTTTGGAAACAATCATACCAACTTTAGATTTTATTGTACTAATTTTAAGTCGCTTAATTCAAATAAGTTTGGTGTTTCACATAACTATTCGATTATGTTATTTTCATATATGTGAGATTTGGGACTTCACAGATATAACTGATTGGAACTTTGGAGCAGCGTCACTGGTAATTATTTACGGTTATTTAGATCACATCAAGACGCTTAAAAAATTTTAGAGCCACATCAAAACGTGTAGGAAAGGTCAGGACCACATCGAGATGGATAGAAAACAAAGCAAAGATCAACACGACTGAAAGGAGGTGTAGCGCTATAAGATTTAATAAAGGCATGGAAGTAGAGAAAGGTAAGCTAAGTTTCTCGACATTCTGAGACATTGACCAAAAAACTCGAAAAATTTCGTAAGGGGATACCCTACGCATTCTTCACATACGTCTAACAACTTTGGAATCAAAAACTTTCCTAATAGTTGGGCGTTTGAGTTCGCATAAAACAGGAATATGTTGAAAACGAAAACAAATACTGAAGAATCGCAAAATAATTGCCAAAAATCAAGAGCATCACACCCTAGGAGTACATCAAATGATGATTTTTAGAAACGAATGAGAAACAATTTACACGAACAAAGTTGTTTTATGTTGCTTATCATCGTTGCTTGAACTGTGCACCAAATTTCACGACATTCTGAGACATTGACCGAAATACTTGAAAAAATTTCGTAAGGGGATGGATACCTTTTGGATTCTTTTTTTAAATTCAGAAATCTGAAATCAATAGTTACAGGTCATAGTTCAGCAGCATAGCATATATTGAGTACGAACAAAACGAAAATCACAAACAAATAGTACAAATTAAAGAATAATTTACAAAAAAATTAAATGCATCGTCTTACACAGGCTATTATGACGTATGGATAACATACCTGATGAAATTTGCAGCATTGGAGTTATTTTTTCTCGTTTCCAATCACTAATTGAGTGTTATGCAAAGTTTCATAAACTCCATAAACATTGACCAAAATAGGTAAAATATTGCGTAAGGGGATACCCTTTGAATTTTTTTTAAAAATTCAGAAATCTCAGAAATCTGAAATCAATAATTACAGGTCATAGTTCAGCAGTATAGCATGCATTGAGTAGGAATAAAACGAAAAACGCAAACAAATAGCGCAAAGTAACGACTAATGGACAAAAAATGAGAAGTAACATCCTACACAGGCTATTATGACCTATGGATAATATACCAGATGAAATTTGTAGCATTGGAGTAATTTTTTCTCGCTTCCAATCGCTAATTGAGTGTTCAACAAAGTTTCATATAATTCTAAAACATTGATCAAAAAAGGTAAAAAAATTCGTAAAGGGATACGCTTTCCATTTTCTACAAAAATCGAACAAACTTGAAATCAATACATTTTCTAATAGTTATGTGTTTAAGCATACATGGAGCACGAATATGTCGAAAAAGCAAACAAATACTGAGGAATTGCAGAATAATTGTTAAAAATCACGAGCGTCACACTACAAAAAGAATAGATGGAAATGATGATTTTTAGACAAGATAGCAAAACAATTAACACGAAATCATTTTATGTTGCTTCTAATCGTTGTCTAACCTGTACTTTCATTTGCACTTCTTAGTTGCCCCTACGATTCTACAGTTTTTCAAAGCTTTCATCACATATTTGGACCAGCGTTCTACGTGTCGAATTCCATTGCACTTCTGCACACCTACAGTAGGTTTCTTTTGCATTACACCGTACCTTATGTTGATATCAATTCTTTCATTCCTAAAGTCTACTTCCAAAACAAGCATGATTTTGTTCATGAAAAACTATGATGAGTTTCTAATTACACTTGTTCGATAGAAATTAGGTATAAGATATAAAATCTTCCCAGAGTTGAAGGCTTTTCATCGTAGAGATTCCATATCCTAATTCTCTCTTCAAAATAGTTTCTCGTCATCACTACAACGAAGGCCTTGAAAAAGAATTTTCCAGTATGCTATTGACGAAATACCCTTGGTTCAAAATTAAATTGTTTCATGTCTGCTGGAAACAACTACATAGAAGTATGATGCAACCTGTACCTTTGTAATTCTTAACAATATTTCACATATCCATAGCTGGAGCACTAGATTCACATGCTTTACTTTGGGGCCTATGTATTCGTTCTACAAAACTCAAAAGCTCTTAAATTTTGCTAGTAGAGTAACTTTTCTTGGATCACCAGGAATGCGGCATTGAACTACCAAACTGAATAATGATGGCGCTGTGACACGCGCGTTTTAGCGAGCTCAGTGACTGGAAGTCTGGTCGCATCAAGGATTAATGAAGGCCTAAAAGGGGCAACCTAAACTGGCCTTGGATCCAAGGATCCATGATATCCTTGTCCGGAAAAGCAAGGGGAAATTCAAGCACCAAAATTCGCGGGCAGTTGAGATAGAATTACGATGTTGTCCAAAGCTTCTGAAGAAACTTCAGTTGTGATTGCACTGGAAATTTTCTGCAAATCACACTTCAAGTAATGCCTCTGTAGGATATGACATGCACGAAATTAATAGATGCGTTCCTTACCTGCCGAAGTCGACGAAAGTTTCAAATTACGCTTGTGTTGAAAATTTGTTGCCGAAGAAAATCCCCTTAGTGACGAGTAGAAAATTTGCATTGACAAAAAGCATTAAGAATTTGCACGAACGAAAAGTATTGATGATGGTCAGATTGAACTTTTGATTTAAATCAAAATGCAACTCAAACTATTCAAGTATTTTCAGTTCTTTCAATGGAACACTGAGAAGTTGAAAAAATTGAAAGGTACTGATGACTAAGACTTAAAAAAATTCACAGTATATATAAGAATGTTAGAGAAAATAACGAAATTAATGCAAATTCAGAGGCAGAGATAAACACTTTAGTTTTCTCCAATTCTTGCTAAAGAATGTTTACAGACTCACAAGAAAACATTGGTTAAAAAGATACGTAAAAACTTGTTGACATAATTTTGTATGTTTTGTTGCTCAGAAACTGACACCACGCCATCACTACCATAGATTACCTTAATGGATTACCTTAACTCTTGACGGCGATTCAAAGTTGAAATCCAATTCACTGTCAAACCGTGTTTGCTGTGTGCACACACAGTCCGTGTTTGCTGTGTGTACACACAGTCCGTGTTTGCTGTGTGCACACACAGTCCGTGTTTGCTGTGTGCACACACAGTCCATGTTTGTTGTGTGCACACACAGTTCGTGTTCGCTGAGTGCACACACAGTCCGTGTTTGCTGTGTGCACGAATATAAGCTCACAGATTCGAATAAGGAGCATTTATTCGAATCAAAGAAATCTGAGTAGAGAGAATTAAGCTTTCGCTTTTTAATAACAGGTATAATAACATTCAGTAATAAGCTTTATTGTTCAGGGAAAAGTCTTATTTCCTGAGAGTATAAAGATTTTGCATAGTTGTGTTGCAGCGCAGACCCAGAACACGGGTCATGTCGCTCTACATGTTCGTGTAATGTATTAATGGTGACACAGACAAGTTTCAGCACGACCTGTACTTATGTTCTAGCATCTCAGTCATGTGTTATCAGTGTCCCAGTCATGCGTTATCAGTGTCTCAGTTATGTCTTATCAGTGTCTCAGTTATGTCTTATCAGTGTCTCAGTCATGTCTTATTAGTGTCTCAGTTATGTCTTATCAGTGTCTCAGTTATGTCTTATCAGTGTCTCAGTCATGTCTTATCAGTGTCTTAGTCTTGTCTCATCAGGGTCTTAGTCATATGTCATTAGTGTCTCAGTTATGTCTTATTAGTGTCTCAGTCATGTGTTATCAGTGTCCCAGTTATGCGTTATCAGTGTCTCAGTTATGTCTTATCAGTGTCTCAGTTATGTCTTATCAGTGTCTCAGTCATGTCTTATCAGTGTCTCAGTCATGTCTTACGTGTCCAGTAATGCTTTATTAGTGTCCTAGTAACATACTGTCAGTGTTCTAGTGTGCTAGTTAATGTGTCAATCATTTTTATTCAGCTTTTCCGCAGCTGAAGGGTCCAACAACAGTTGAATATCTGACTGCATTTCAAATCCTTTACAGATGTATACAATTCTTCCTCCGAGAGAGAAACTCCCCACACTGTTCCTGCTAGTGGAACAAAAATTCATTTTGCATGCGCAGAACGCTGTTGTATCCTTTAATTAAATGTCTAAGTATTATACCAACATTTCTAAGGATAAAAAATTTCGGTGCCATATGAAATAACTTTAAATATATAACTCTTAGCAGTTTGAACTGCTAAGAGTTATATATTTAGCAGTTTGAACTGCTTAGCTTTACCTCAATTTACTTTGTGCTATGTTACTTTAGCAATATGCAAAGTAACAAAATTCAGACAAGATTATAGAAATCATTCAAAATAAATTCTAGGTTTTTGATTGAAGCCTTTCAATGCTATCGCACGTGACGGAAGTTATGAAGGGTAGCCTTAGACATAGTTTATTCATGGCGAGCTAAAATAAATAATACGTCATTCAAATTTCTTCAAGGCTCATACAAAACAAAGGCAAAGCTACCGTTTTCAGGAGGCACGCCTGGCGTTAACTGTCAAGATTGCAGTCAATTTGTAGTGGGTGCAAAATGTGACGTATATTCCACTTTGTTACTGACCTCCGAGAACCAGACTGAGTCCTGAGAAATAGTGCTCCTTGAATGCCTACATCACTGCAAATCCCAGCATTTTGGGGAACTAGACTCCCTGAAGCTGGAGGTACCTGGCAATCCTGGTCTGAAATACGTCTAGTTTTCACAATCATCCATTCCACTCTAGGTCTCACTTCACTGTGATGCAATGACCTGACCGTCGAGAAATGCAGACCTCATTTTGTTGTTCTGTACTCCTGCATGCAGTGCACGCATTCTCCATATAGCGTTCGGCTTCGACAAGTTGTGCACTAAACGCCAATTTTGACGGGAAAAGCTTTAAGGCTACGCCAGATGCCGGTAAGAAAGCTCCACGTTCTTACGTTGGACAATAGCTCAAGTTTGTGCGCTAGTTATATGGGTCGTATGGAGGAAGGCTAAGTTTGTAAAGTTGTAAAAAAACAGCCGACGGCTGAAGTGCAGAAACTTGGGTGCTAAAACGGCCATTCTTGTTAAGACAACTTCATAAAAAAATTCTCGTATCTTGAACTGCAAATTCAAATTACAATTATGATGGATATTAACGCTGGGCCAGCTTTCTGTGTGGTGGCAGCGCTCGCACGCAGCTTTCTTTTGTGATCTAATATTTGATACTATTTTTGAACAGCTTACTTAATGGACTTGCTGTAAAATAAACACACTTCTAACTTTTACATAATATTCATACTTTTAAATTCATTTTGTTATGAGTAAAAATTGAACCGTTTTTTATTATGACTGATCATTCAACATGAAACTTGTGTTTGTTTTAGTATTTGCATAACGTGATGCATCATATATTACGTATATACTTATTGCAGTTGTTTTTCAATTTGATCACCTTCGTTAGGTTAGGATTTACCTCTGTTAACACTAGTCACTACCTCTATGTATGATATTATAGTTGTTCAACTGAAGTATTTTGAAACGTATCTGAAACCATATTAAGTATTTAGCCCCAACGAACGTTTTCCAGTCATGACTTTATGGATCTTTATCTTTTCATATTTTCTGTCGAGCTTGCAAATCTTCAGAGTTTTCGTAAAATGTTGTCAAGTTCATTGTTACGTCGCACTATTGAAGCAAAATTATTTATAAAACTTCAAAAGTATTCAAATGAATGATTAAATTCAGCTATTAATATCTTACTGATTTTGACCAAGTTAATAAGTATTGTTTGTGCTTCACTTTCCCCGCTTTTGTTTCTTGCTTATTAATTCAAAATTTATTTCAAGCCTTTAAATGTAAGCCTGTAAAGGATAGACTCGTATCTAGCTCGTGGTTATTTAAGTGGCAAACATTTATTACTGTATATTTTTATTCCTTCAACGCATTATTTGGTTCTATCATTCCTTTCAACATTTCAAAAATTTAGCACATGTCGTAGCAAGAATTGGGCTGTATGAGTCCCATTCCTATTATATTCCTTTTTAACGCAGTTTTGTTTCATTTATTGTTTCTCCTATTCAAGACAACTATTGAGATACCAAATAGGCATATCTACAGAATATGAACATGGATTTCACACACACAATTTTCAAAAGCTCTAAATCCATTTTACCACAGATTTATGTAGGTAATAATGTAGTTATCTGTACAGAAACTTTCACAAACATGTATGTACTTGCAACAATACATCTCTTGCATATAAGTCTTACACAAGGCACCAAAACATTCCTTAATTTTCAGTGATAGTACAAAGAAATAAGCAGCCTGAAGATGATATTGCTCTTGTTATCTACACACAATACACCAAAACACATACTGCGCCAGCTACCTACACACAGTACACCAAAACACATACTATGCCAGCTACCTACACACAGTACACCAAAACACATACTACGCCAGCTACCTACACACAGTACACCAAAACACATACTACGCCAGCTACCTACACACAATACACCAAATCACATACTACTCCATCTACCTACACACAGTACACTAAAACACATACTACTCCAGCTACCTACACACAATACACTAAACCACATACTACTCCAGTTACCTACACACAGTACACCAAAACACATACTACTTCAGTTACCTACACACAATACACCAAACCACATACTACTCCTCCAGCTACCTACACACAGTACACCAAAACACATACATACTACTCCTCCAGCTACCTACACACATTGCTCCAACACTCAGTAATTCTTAATGATGATGCAAATAAGAGACCAGCCCGAGAATAATATGGTACGACGAGATGAATAGAATATCTACTTCATCCATGCTGATGGCAGTATTAGCATAGTCATAAGGATAATGGAAGGCAACCTGCTTTGTAAGCAAGAAATTATTCATGAGCACCCAACACTTAAGAATATGTTTACACATGCGGTCCTGCCATCTCTCTATAGGGGTAGTCCAAGATAGAATAGTTTGGCAGTGTGTCGATGGGAAGTTACAAAGACGATGATGAGCAAGCTAGGAATTTCTAACACGTTGCTCTGACCTTGCATCTGATGTCAAGTTAGTGTTGAGGGAGACTTGAGTGCCCGTATGCTGGAAGGAAGGCGTTTGGACATGAAGACACTTTTAAAAAGGACTTTGCTAGCTTGTCGTTAGCGTAATTTTGTTTGGTGCATGCTGGACAGCGCGTAAGAGAAATGTTGAGGTTTTACATGTAATGCATTAAATTACGGGTCTTTCTTCGTCACTTTAAAGCGAAGTCATGGACCGCTTGCACCTCACCAAGGTATTGACGTCAGGCGTCATATACCAAGGTATATTTTTGTGTACAAGTGACAAGCTTTGGCCTGATTTACCACAGATCACAAGTGTGTTGTAATTTCCGACGACATCAACATAACTGCCGTCGGAAATTGCTAAATTTTACATAGAAAGTAAAAAAAATTACACAACAACGGTACCTGACTACAATATGTACAAAGCTTATCCCAAGCAGAAAGTATCAGCAGCGAGATTTAATGACATAATCTCTTTTGCCGCGCTTCATCAAAAGTACCTGCACTGAGAAAGCAATAAAAAACTGCGAAATAAAATAAAGCAAGAGAAAGGAGTACTTAACACGTTGCCTCCGATTGTCACGCCGGTGTAAATCTTCACTTTGTACGCATAGTCACTAGAAGGATCTGAAAAAATTACAGACCCTAACCTAAGTGGTCCACATACGTACCACTTCGGAGTCAACGTGTTAACATGACTTTCCGTTCATGCAAATGGTCGTCAGTTATGTTTGAGGACTATCAGGAGCGGCAAGCTCTCTGAAACCTGCTAGCCTTCCATGCGTCTTATACGGAGAACATTTTAGTTACGAACTTCCTTTTTCTTTCTCTTGTTTGACCATCACTCTATTACAGCATTGAAATGAGTAGCAATGCTCAATTGGAACTCGAACTTGGTAATAATGAAGAAATAAACACGAGTTTATTTCCCACTAGGAACATACATGTGTTTTCGGTCAATTTCTTTCAGTTTGCGTATGGTAATCTTAACTGAAAGGCTGTACTTCAAACCTGTGTTTTACGTCGCACGTGAATAAAACCTGAAATTTAGTAAATAAAGGTCTGCGGCCACCTGAATACAAAGGAATTTCGATTCTGATCCTTTTAATTTAAATCAAATTAGAAAAGAATACAGTGAGTGGCCTCGACGGTGTTTCATACTAAGAGATTTTAACACATTAAGTGCGGTTGCCTAGCCGGTGCAAATCTTTACTTTGTACATACAGTCACTAGAAAGCTTTGAAAAAATTACAGAACCTCACCTGAGTGACCCACCGGTGGGTCACTTCTCACTTAACGTGTTAATGGATTATTATTGTTCATTTGGCCTTTGCTTATTTTGTGCGATTATCATTGCTTCTCAGTCTCTTGAGAGACAGATTCTCGAAATGTTCTCAGCTTTAGGAACCGTAAAGATCATTAAATTTAATATAAAGGTAAATATAAAGTACGGTGTTCGATGCTCTAATTCAGATTGGTGTGTAGTATAAATGCAATGCGAATCGTTAAAGTTTACCCTTCAAATTATAGGATTTCCTACAAAATATTTACTATCAACAAAACAAGTTTCAAAATAGTGGAAAATTTCTGGATTGCATGATGATCAGATACAATAAAAATGAGCTTTGTCATGACGGTAAAATATGATGCTCTACTCATTGCTATTCTGTGCATTGAATTTCCGTCATATTTGTTGTCTGTGATTCATATTCGTGTAAAAGAAGATGTTTGTTTTATTTCCCAGGTTGTCTTTAATTTTTGCTACAATTATCAATGTTATTAAATCGTGTTTGGTATCTGGAAAGCTTTTTTAAAGCCAAGTTAAGGATCCAAAGTTAATCATAAGGATGGATAATGCAATCCTTTTAAACTCGTTGTTTGGTGAAATCTTCTAAGCTGATTTGTATAAATTACTTTTAGAAGTGGAACGTTTCTTAAAAATACATGGATTTTTTATATTATTATTCTACGTCTGAAGCTATTTATTTAATACCATTTTGCCTCCAGTACTTCTAGCACTGTTGAAACATTTTATTCAGTTTAATAATGGTGTAAAATATGAATACGTTTTTACTCCGGCGTGAAAGTCAGGACACAGGCAAGAAAACGCGTCAGTTTTGCAGCTCGTGTCGAGCAGCAGTTACAATGCACGCATTTTTTGGATGCCAGAGCGAAATTTTCACAGCCAAGATGAAGAAAAAACTGTCAAATGAAGAACCGCAGGATTCTCAGTCTAAAAAGTCCGCAAGAACTTTTGCAGTTGAGTGAAGAAACTTACCTTCATTTGAAGGAGCAGCGAAACTAGTATTCAGTTGAATATAAAAATATTGGCAGTGTATGTCTTATCAGAATGTAGTTATGTTTTTAAAGATATCGTAATAGAAAATTTCTTTAATTAAGAACTGGAATGCTGAATATAAGACAGTAATTAAATGCAAAACTTTTGATGTTTTTTACTGTCTCAGTGCATTAGGGAATTTTTTTTGTGATGGTCAAAAGACTTCAAATTTGTTTCTAAGTTTTTAACTATTAAGTCGACTAGCAAGAAATCGTTGTCCAAGCTAATATACGTGATGGTAATTGTGTATGTATATATTGAATGTGTTTTTCATCCATGACTCAGATCGCAGAGAATTACTAAAACAGCACTGAATATCTTCCTAAAAAAATGACTAAATCACTTTCTACTTTTTTAATCAACATGTTTTTCCCATTATTTTCGTAAATTATGGTAACTGACACCATAATGATTGAACATTGTGCAATGTTTGACTGGAATCTCTATGTCTTTCGTCCATCAGCTTTCAACTTCATGCCAGTCTTAGTTTGTCTTACTTTTTAGCTTGGAGACAAAAAACGTACATGCAATAAATTTTAAAAATTACACACAAAAAAGTACATTTTTACGATACTTAAAACGTTTTCTTCTTCCAAGTGCAACTAAGTTTATTTTTTCTTAAATATTTTTCCTTATTTTGCAGAATAATGAAAACAACTTCGTATTAGAGCTAACAATGAAGCCTTATTTTGTAGAACAAGAAAAGTAACTTCGTAATGACTAACATCACCAAGTTGACTTCACAGGCTACACTAGAGCTCGTGAGCTCAATGCAGCTATGAGTGTATTCAACATTTTTCATAGTAGATATCACTTAAAATAACAATAATAATAATTACTATTATTATTATAATAGTAATACTATTATAATACTATAATAATAATTACTATTATTATTATTGTTTTATCATATATTTGCATAAATATACATAAAATACCAATATCTTGATACAGCTATAATTACGGAAGCTATACAACTGTTTACAACGCACTGTCTGTGCTAGCGTGTGTGTATTATGGTAAAGTATAATAGTGGTGAAGTGACAGTTAAATGTAGACTATTTGCCTATCAAATTATGTTCAAACTTTTTCTCTCTGGAGAAGGTGACATCGTTACAACAGCCCTGACCTGAACAAAAGTTTCTCCTTTACTAATTAGGTGCGTGGAAATACAGTGTAGCCCTTAATTAGGTGCGTGGAAATACAGTGTAGTTCTTAATTAGGTGCGTGGAAACACAGTGTAGCCCTTAATTAGGTGCGTGTAAATACAGTGAACCTGCTAATCAGGTGCGTGTCAATACGATTATCATTACTTTTTTAAGACAATTTATGAGTATCCATGGCAAGAACCAACACAAAAAACATCAATTATCGTACATGTATATTTTTAAATACAATTTTGTTTATGGCATCTCTGAACTCTTGAACAAATATTCACCATTGTTATTGATTTTCTTGTTCATTTGCTTACTTCAAAGAAAATAAATTAACCAGAAAATCAGACAATAATTCCATATCTCAGGAGCAAGAGAAGCGCTTTTAATGAGCGTTCTCGCATGAAATTCTCATTCAGGATTTCTCTTTAGAAAAGTCACCACAACTAATATAGTTTATTATTTCTCGTTATTATATATTTCTAAACACAAACACGTGTCTTCACTTAGCATGAAGTGCAAGAGAGTCTTCCTATAGTATAGTGTATCTTCGTCTGTCATTTGTCGGAAACATCGACGATGTTCTCAACGCTCCTCTTCCAGCAAACTGACCTCCTGCCGACGCTTCGTCAGGAAATTAGATTACCTTGGGGGTTACCAGGGAGTTTCTTTAGGGGTTACCTTGGGGGCCACCTTGGGGGTTACCAGGGGGGTTTCTTTAGGGGTTACGTCGGGAGGTTCTCTTGAGGATTACCGAGGGGGTAACCAGGTGAGTTACCTTCGGGTAGCCAGTAGGATTACAATTACCAGGAATGATTACCTTATATTGTTACATAGCAGTAAACATGGGAATTACTGAAGGAATTACCAGAACGGGTCACCTAAAGGGGGTATTATGTAGAGAAGTTACCAGAGGGTTACCTAGAAGGGTTACCAGCGTTACCAAAGTGCCACGTGTAAGTCCCTCACTTTTTTTCTTGCGTTAAGAAGCTATAGCTAAGATCGTTACTCTGTTTTTTTGTTGCTAAATTATGAAGAGAACGAGTAGTATTTTCAGAATTTCAACATAGAATAACTCAATAGTATTCACAAACTGGGAATGTATGACGACATTCTGTCTAACAATTTTTAAGTTTTATTAATTGATGTTGTCAGCAGTAAAAAATTTGATCTTATTCTTCTTGACATAAATGAAAATTTATCACGAAAAAAAAGTTGGAGAACAGCAGCTACAAGTGTTGTAATTATGAAAAATAAAGGAGTATAATTTATATAACTATGTTAGTACAAAATATAAATCTATGCTAATAAGCAATTATTTACAAAGCAATCTATACCTATATCACACTGATAACTTATCAGTTAAGCTAACATGCAATATTTTTATTTTCGTATTTTTGCCTTAAGTCAAAAAAATATTCCACGATATTTCATGATCAACTCCACCCATCATTCAGACATGCATACATTTTTGAACTTATGTAATAACTGCTTAAACAAGTAATTTTTTAAAGACCATGGATCACAGCAAACGAAAATTATTCTAGCAAACATCGTAAAGAATGAGAAAGTTGATTTGTTAATACCATATTTCCTAACTCGACTCACAATATTCTGGCAAGCATCGTGAAGAAAGAATAAACGTGATGGGGGAACACGAATATCGTTTCACTCGACTCACACTATTCTAGCAAACAATCATGAATAAAAATCAACGTGATGTGTGGGCAGGAACATCGTCTCACTCGACTCACATTATTCTAGCAAACAATCATGAAGAAAAGTCAACGTGGTGTGTGAGCAAGAACATCGTCTCCCTCGACTCACACTATTCTAGCAAACAATCATGAATAAAAATCAACGTAATGTGTGAGCAGGAACATCGTCTCACTTGACTCACACTATTCTAGCAAACAATCTTGAATAAAAATCAACGTGATGTGTGAGCAGGAACATCGTCTCACTTGATTCACACGTTGTATCGCCGCTGCAACGACAAACCTGCGCACACCAAGCGTTTGGTTGGCAGATCTGTGTTGTCGCTTACCTCTGTGGGACGACAATCATTGTTGCTGCTGGATGCTATGAACAAAAACTCGCAACGCTGTCCCCGAATATTTTATTCTGTCAGTCATACCAATTCGAGACCCTGGATACCAAAAGAATATTCCTCGTAGTGAAGGTAACATGAATTTATTGTCCATCAATGATGTCAGTTCTCATGCGCCTTCTGGTAGCGTTTTCTGTTGAGATAGAATATTTCTGGTCGTATGAAATGGAGACACCAGTGAGTGCTAGGTGGTGAGAGTTATTAGTGGTGATAAACTCGTAATGTTAGCTACAAAGAAAATTAGTTGAATCTTCACTCTATCCATATGTTCACTCGAACTGTTAATGCAAGGAAATACGTACGTTTGAACTAATACTATAAGTAAAATGTAATCAATTGAAAACTAAGAACATGATCATGCTATATAAGCGGTGAGATGGTAAATGAATGACGTCCGGAAACTTTTCATCTTTCCATGTTACTTTAGCCAACATTTTTCTTTACCATCAGGAAAAAATCTGGCTCTAAGACTATCCGTAGGAGTTCAAAACCAAGTACTAGGTATAATTTGCTGATGATACTTTTTTTCAATGCAAAAGCTTCAATTCTTCTTGCCCGGGCAGCACCAGGCAGAATTGCAAAGTACTCATAGACAAACACTCATCAGTGTTCAACAGAACTAACCTTCTTCTCACCAAACTTATGCATGTATTTAGGCCTCCGCTCCTATGCTCTATAGATGAAAGATTCTTTGATCGATAAATATTTTTTCTATATTGACCCTTCATATATACTAGACCTTACGAATCTAGAATATTTCTACATTCATAGGAGTAAGCCTACCGTAGACAAACTATGTTTGATTGTACCTCTCCTAATCACCATCAGTAGAATCCTGACTAAAAAATGCTTAGAATTTTTATTTGACTACGCCAAGCCCCGACCTTGCACAATAACTGAAGTTATTTACCTTTTAGATCCTATCCGGGAAGCATCATTACTTTCACCTCATAAATACTAAAATATATTCTTATCCCTTCAACATTCATATCATTCTTTAAAACTAAGCATCGCCAAAACAAGTTCTAGGGAATGTGTGTTTTTCTGCAGACGGGCGAAAATTTCTTAGAACTACACATTATTAAAATTTTTATTAGGTTAAGTTTTCAAACATCTTATTTATTTGAGCAATTTACTGCATCTCTAAATGTTATCAAATAAAAATGTAGGTATAGTGAATGATTGTTAAAAATTCATTTTGATCATATTTCTAGTGAAATATTTAAAGAGATAAAATTTCAAAAATGTACACCGCTGCTTCGCGTAGACCGCAAGCAGACGTCTATTTGTAAAGTGTTGTGAAAATGAATAAAAACATTTAAATGTTTACGAAATTTCAATACGTGTTCCTATAAAAAGTGTGACCTTACTAACATGCCGGGAATAATTTTACATGTTTTACTGAGTCGGTGATTCTAAAGTGAACTCTGTTTTGAAACCTGGTGAAAAAAACTTCAAGCATTATACCCTAATTTCCAAACCAAACTTCATTCAATAAAGACAATAAAAGAAAATATCATTGGTTCACGACAACGCTTCATGCGACCACGCTTGTGAGGTATGTTTATAATTACTCTTTTTTTAATCCTGTGAAACGTTTTTACTTATACGTTTTTTCTGTTATGCGTTTCACATCATTTAAAATAATTTCAAGTATCTTTCATTTTATTGAGCATTGCGACAAAATCGAGAATGATTAGTAGTTTCCAATGATCTGCAGAATGATCGTTCTAATCTGGAATAATGTGCAGAATGATTGTTCCAATAGAGGAATAATTTACAAAATAATCGTTCGAATCAAAAATGGTCTGCAGAATAATCTTTCCAATCGGGAATAATCTGCAGGATGATCGGTCCAATTTGGAAAAATTGTGGAATGATCGTTCCCATCTGAGATAGTGTGTGGAATGTTTGTTGCAATCGGAGATAATGTGTGGAATGTTTGTTGCAATCAGAGATAGTGTGTGGAATGTTTGTTGCAATCGGAGATAATGTGTGGAATGTTTGTTGCAATCGGAGATAATGTGTGGAATGTTTGTTGCAATCAGAGATGATGTTTGGAATGTTTGTTGCAATCAGAGATAGTGTGTGGGATGTTTGTTGCGATCGGAGATAATGTGTGGAATGTTTGTTGCAATCGGAGATAATGTGTGGAATGTTTGTTGCAATCAGAGATGATGTTTGGAATGTTTGTTGCAATCAGAGATAGTGTGTGGGATGTTTGTTGCAATCGGAGATAATGTGTGGAATGTTTGTTGCAACCGGGAATGATGTGTGGAATGTTTGTTGCAACCGGGAATGATGTGTGGAATGTTTGTTGCAATCGGGAATGATGTGCAGCAAAGCGATGTGTTGCAGCTCAGAGACGAGGTGTGAGGAGGAGACAACGTGTGCTGTAGTCCACTGAGTGAAGTTTCCGTGTTCTGTTTTCTAACTCAGTTGCTGATGCAGTCTACACGTGATCGTGCCAGGTGGAGTTCTGCTGTTTATTATGTTCTATGTACTGTGTTCTATGTACTGTGTTCTATGTACTATGTTCTATGTACTGTGTTCTATGTACTATGTTCTATGTACTGTGTTCTATGTAATATGTTCTATGTACTGTGTTCTATGTACTGTGTTCTATGTAATATGTTCTATGTACTGTGTTCTATGTACTGTGTTCTATGTACTATGTTCTATGTACTGTGTTCTATGTACTGTGTTCTATGTACTGTGTTCTATGTACTGTGTTCTATGTATTGTGTTCTATGTATTGTGTTCTATGTACTGTGTTCTATGTATTGTGTTCTATGTATTGTGTTCTATGTACTATGTTCTATGTACTATGTTCTATGACTCAAGGGTTCCTAACACAGGGTGCTCGCACCTCTTGGAGGTGGGAGACGATATTCCAGAGGGTGCGAGAAAAGTCCGGGTAAGTAATTGGATATTGGCTCTACGTTGGCATTATTATTTTCTTTTGCAATAGACTAACTTTGTTTTCATTTTAGAGTTAAGTATCGTTATTTAGTGCCCGCCATATACATAACTGAAAAGATTCAATCCTACCACACATTTAACGCGTTCAGTAGTTCCTAAAGTTTAGGACCTAAACTGAACTTGTTTGTTACGGGGATGAAACAAGTTCAGGCATCAGCTGTTCCTCACTGCCTGGCAATTTTTGTAGCTATATTTGAAAAAAGTAGGATTTTCCAAGCATTTGGAAACTAGTCCTCGTAGTATTTAGTACTATTTTTCACTACTAGTTATTTGTTCTATTTCAGGTAAGAGATTAATTTTCTGAGGTTAATTTTAATGTTAATTTATTATATGTTTCAGGCTACATTTGTAACTTCCTTTACAAATTATATTAGAAAAAAATAACAATCTTTTTTTTGTAAAATATTATTCGGAATTCGCATCATTTATCCTTGAACAAAATATAAATTTCAGGGGATGCGAGGTTCGAATTAAATTTCTTTAGGGGTTTGAGACGAAATAAATTAGAAATTCCTGCTGTAAATAATTAAATATTGTTTCCACAACGTTGGCACAGAATGAGCAACATCAAACGGACTCAGTTTCCTTTGAAGTCGTCCGTCTCCTGCACATGGAAGTCGCAACCAGTTAGCTAAATTAACGATCAAGCTTCATGAACTGTCACTGGAGGTCAAAGCCTGTGCATCTTATTACACTTACGGCGCTCATTTGTGAGGTTCAGGTCTTTTCTTGAAGTTTCAGAACTTTTATCACATGCAAATTTTAATCGAAGTCTTTTGACTAAATCATTCAAGAATAATTTGAAGGAATAAGTCATTTTAATTTGTATCTGGGTATTGACGACACGTTTATTCCCAGCTTGACATTTTTCTATTATTTTAACACACCAAAAAAATGATTACTGCTCGTGTAAAAAATATCAGCAAAACCCATTAATTTCTTTTTAGAACTCAATAGACAGAGTGAACTTTGATTAACGTTTTATACAACAGCGAAACGTTCTGGCGACTCTTTTAAAGTAATCTTTTACACATAAAAGCTTGGAATTATTGAGGACTCACGCTATTTGAGAACGAATCAAGAGAAACATGATAACTAATATTACCCAACATCGCACCCTAATTTTGACATTCGTTGCTGCTCACAGGCTACATTTTTCGTAATTCAAACTTATATGTTATCCATGATTGTCACCTCCAAGAGCAGTTTCTCCATGATTGTTACCTCCATGTTATCCATGATTGCACCTCCAAGAGCAGTTTCTCCATGATTGTTACCTCCAAGAGCAGTTTATCCATGATTGTTACCTCCATGTTATCCATGATTGCACCTCCAAGAGCAGTTTATCCATGATTTTTACCTCCATGTTATCCATGATTGTCACCTCCAAGATCAGTTTCTTGTTCTTCTGGGAAATGTGAACAGTATAATTTTAGTAGTCTTGTATCTGATGTAAATAATTTTGCGAGAGAATAGTTTCAAATCAGAAAGAACTGCAGTTGAGGCTGCACTTAAAGAAGCATGTTTTAAAGTAATAGGCTTAGTTGTCTGGTACTACATCTACTTGTTGACTCTTATGAGATAGCTATGATTATAAAACAACCCATTACTTAAAAAACTCATATATTTGAATGGAAAATAAATTTCAAGAGAAAGCTAGTTTAATAAAAGACGTTTTTCTATAATTTGAAAAGTTATTTTGATTTGCATACGAACAGTTAGAATATTGACTATAGGTTGAACTTTTACATTTCAGTAAGTTTGAAAAGTATCTGGTTTGATTAAAGTTACGTATTTAAGACCTACATACACAGTAACATTGTAAGCTTACCACTAAATAACTGAACAAAGACGTGTTGTTGCATAGCAGGTGTCTACCATGTCTTTATTTAGTCACCTCACTACGAAGACAAATCCAATACCGAAAAAATATCATTACAAAGTGAAATTTCGTACAGGACTACTCTCTCGGAAATTTCTTATTTTCTTCTCAAATTAATTGATTCGGTGTTCTTTGATTCTTTGTTAACACGCATTTAGGTGCATCGTGAGTTCTAGTAAAGAAAGTAACATAGAAGTAATAATGCAGCATTTTTACGCTTCTATAAAGCTTCTGAATGTCCATACCTGAATTCTTGGGGAAATGAATGAATGCTGACACAGCTACGTGTAGACTTGTATACGAGATTTTAATCAATCACCTGGCCTTCGGTTGGCAGACTAAACAAAAATAAACGAGAACGAAAATCTTTCTTGCGAGCGTTGCGACTCACGGCAACCTTCGGAAATAAATCTACGGGATTCCTGCGCCTGCAATCGGATCTTTACGAGAAGAAGAGACTTTTAACAATTGCGAGTGCGAACAGCGATAAAGAAAAAATACTTTCAGGCTCGTTATGGAAATCTCTTGTAGATCTCTAACACCAAACGACGCCACAGAACTGAGGGAATAAAATCCATTGCCTCTACCCACCGGAGTGTTGTCAACGGTTCCGACTGAATTTATGCCTATGATTGATAGCGGTGAGAAAAGAATTCAATACCGAAAGAAATCAAAAGTAAAAAAGAACAGAAAACACATGATTGAAGCTAATTTTATGTATGTCTATTTAAATCTACAAAATGATATAGCTTTACTGGCTACTAAATGATCTTTCAATGTTTGAAAAGAATCAACTCCACCGATTTTTTCTGAAGAAAAAATACGTTATTTATCGTAAAAAAGGAGTTAAAGGCATGCGTGAGGCTACCTCTCTGATGTGTGAGGCTCTTTTTGGTGCAAATTTTCAAATATTGCGGTGTTCTAAAGTCCAGTGGATCTGGCTCAAGAATTTGCAAAAATGTCGTGTCAAAATTTGAGAGAATGAAACACAAAGATTATAAACAAAAGCACAATGCATACTCTGCATTGAGGATATTGCAGCGACTCGGTAAGATTTATAAAAGAAATGAACGTTCCTTGTGCAAGAACTAGAGAACAAGAAAGATTAAACTATTAATTAGTGAAAGATATTAATACCAGAAATGACCCATTGGGAAAAAGCTCGTAAAAAATGAAACGAGATCATAAAATGTATTTTTGTAGAAAGTTCTTAGGATTTACTTCCTTAATGACATTCTCAGAACATTTGTTACAACAAAGTAGTAAACAAGTACCCACATTCTAAGATAACTCACATTCTGATACTTGAGCCACACAATGTATAGCATTATGTACCTCCAAGCTTGTGCCCAGTGCTTCTGACTCAATTTTCACAGACGACATATACCAAGAAGTTATAAATGTATCTTCTACACTCGTTCTGCATATTTCAAATGGTTTGTGATTATTGCAGAAAATTTTGAACACTCATTAACAGTAGCGTCCTGCAAGCCCTTCCGTCCGACCACAAAATAAATGAAATATTCCAAAAGTAGATACGGGGACTAAAAAATTCAAAACTTGAGTAACTTTTTTGATTAAGAATTCAGCCAAATCACATTATGTTGGAAGCTAAACTTGTACAACGACGAGGACAACGAGTAATTGTGAATGAAAAGACACAGTCAAGGTGGAGCTTAAAAAAAACAACACGGGATTGCACCTCAATAATTTGAACAATTTTGTAATTTCAGGAAATCTGGGTTTAGACTAAGCCTTATCTTAAAATCTCCATATTATGCATCCATTTAAATCGATTTCAGAGATTCACTGTAGTCTATATTTGGAAATTATTGCACGAAGTAAATACACATACATGCAAATTTATAGTCATGAATATTTAAACATTTATTCATTATACCTACCATATATGGTATTTATTTAGACATTGATAGATAGTATTTTGATACTGTCACTCTCAAATAAATTGGTTGCATATTGAAATTTCTTCTCCGAACTCTATCGAAATGAACTAAAAATCTAAAAGATGGGTATCTGAATCCTGATTTATAGTTGTAAAAAGCAGCTTCTAGTTTTTTGTTACATGTTCTTCGAAATTCATGCATGTATTTAATGTTGCTTTTAAAATAATGTTTACGATACATAAATTCAGTCTCAAATTTCGAAATTTATCTCCAATAGTAAACATTTTTCGAACCCGGCAGTACATACCAAAAAGAGATGATTTGTAATCGTTCGCTGCTATTTTAAATTTGAATACAGTAATTCAGATTAATAAACATTACGATATTAAAAAAACTTCAGCATTAATGCTTTGAAATTCAATTCATTCGATAAGTAAGTTACTTTTCACTATGCTGGAACGCTCCTCAAAAATAATAACTAAAAATTTAATCGTTATTACATCGTTCGTGACATACATGCGTAAAACAGAGATGCTTATCTGGCCATGCATTTTCACGCAATTTTGCCTCCTCTAAAATAAAGGTAGGCAGATGTGCAAAGTTTCCTCTGCCTCGCTGCTTTCACTGGAATTCCAAAACATGTTTTCAGCTTGACTTGGGATCTCCCTGACACCCAAAAGGACTTCAGTAAGTCTTCAAAATCCAACAGAAAAAACTCTCCCTCAAAATGGTGCATAGAAGCGTCGAGAGGGACTTACTTGCCGAGCCTAAAGTATGCTTTACTACCTTTATTTTAGCATACATCTTTAAAAAACTCCAGTAAATATTTTCTTGTGTTTTTGGTGTGCATTTGTTAGATCTATAGTATGTGGTTCGCTGAACTTAGAGTTTACCTTTACTTCTTACTTCTGAGTATGCATTATTCTGGGTCTTTAGCATGTGTTTCTCTAGCTCTTCAGCACAAGTACATTCATATAGATATTTAGTAAATATTTTGCCAATCATTAGTGTTCATTTCCTCATATTTACAGTATGCATCTCTAAGAAGAATTAAATCTTTATAATCTTGAATATTTTCTTGATTAACAGCTAAAATATTTAATTATGTTAACTGTTTTGGACCTTACATGTGTTTTATAGACGTATTTAAAAACTGAGGTAAAATTAAATAAAGCTTTGACACTGGACAATTCAATGTTCCATTTGCTTGAAAAATGGTGTAATCAGTGAATATCAAAATGTGTATTGTCATGAATCAGTATTAAACTTCTTTTATATTTTAATTTTTTTAATTCAGAAAAAAACGTTATATATATTTGCCATGGAAAATAACTGAACAATGACCTTCGATGTTAACCTTTCACTGCAAAATCTGTCTTTCATGACACAGTTTCTAAACCTGATAATGTTATTCTGCCATAATTATAATTATCTAAGAGCAATTTCTATTTAACATTCAAAATACAAAATATGCTTAGTGTAAACAGCGTGGAATTCAATGAGCAAACTTTAAAAAAAGTTTGTAGGCACATTTATGAAGTAATGTATGCAGTTAAAGAAAGTTTGGATCCTGTGAATTCTCAGTTGATATCTTCTAACACGTGGAGCATTTTGGTGGCCTCTCACGCACGTGTTTCCGTAACTGGATCTCATTTGAATATCATGAAAAATTTCCCACAGCAACTCTGCAAAGCAGAAACATTGCTGTCTGCCGCACGTGAGTAAAAGAATATTGGCAGCTTGATGTCGTACCTTTTAGAGCATTTCGCAAAAATGTATTTAAAAATGCGTGAATTCAAGTGTTTGATAATATATTTCACGCAAGAGAAATAAGAAGAAATTGTTCAAGCAAATTTTTTCAGAAAAATCGGGTTAACTTTGTTAGGGCACTGACCTATAAAAGATTTTCCGCTGTGGCTACCACTCTCAAAAAAAACTCTCGACCTAAAATAGTCGTATAAAATGAGCATACAAGATATACGCCGCATTTATGTTTATTTTAAAATTACATCGCAAATACCGTTTGTTTTCGTTATTTTGTATTTGAAATTATTATATATTATATATAATATGGTTATATAATTATATATAACATATGATGTATAATATATATAATAAATAAACATATATATGTATATATATATATAAATATATATATATATATATATATATATATATATATAAAACTATATTATGTATCATATTATGTTTTTATTTTCTGAAGCTCTGTTCAGTAACTTCGTATTTTCACCATTGCCCCTGTTTTAATTTTTTCAGTGTTTTTCAGACAACAGTGAACTATATTGTGCGTTTTTTCCCACAAATGTAATAAATTTGAAAATAACTATTTCCACTATAAATGGGAATCAGAGCATATTTCTTTGATGAATGAAGAGAAAGCACAAGGGAATGGGATATAATTGGCTAGTAATTGGTCAAAAATTCAAATGCATTAACCTAGATACACTGGACGTGTAAACTAATCCAGAAAAATCTATACAAGATAGTATTTACAACAGTAGTGCAGTTTTTCGTTGTTTTGGATCGTTTTTGGAAAGAATACAAAGTTTCTTAAGATTCAAAGATATTTACCAGAAATTTAGATAAATATCGTAAGGGAATACATACCCTATGCTTCTTTCCAAAAATGTCACAAATTTGAAATAAACAATTTCTACCTCAAATGGGAATCGCACTAAATATTTTTCTTGAATAACTAGAAAACACTGAGAAATAGGGTTTAATTGGTGGGTAATTGGTTAGAAAATTAAATGAATTTTTCTGAATACACAGGTAGTACAGGTTATGCAGTAAAAGATATATGTATATGTTTGAATTTACGACAGTAATGTAGTTTTTCGTTATTTCAGATCGCTTTCTGAAAATAATACAAAAAATTTTCAGGATTTTGAGACATTGACAAAAAATTTAGAAAAATATCATAAGCTAATATTCCTTTGTCACAAAAATGTCAAAAATTTAAAATGAACAATTTCTACCTCAAATGAGAATCGCACTATATATCTTCGGTGAATAACGAGAAACCATTAGAAAATAGAGTATAGTTGGCGAATAATTGGTCAGGAAAACAAAGGCATTATTCTTTTATTTTATCGGGCACTTGCATCACCATCATTGCATGAACCTAAAACAAAATATTTCATAAGCATCGGCAGAAAATTAAAAAATGAACTTTTTTTAACAAAGTTTGAATTCTGAATGAAGCTGACTGCAACCCTAGTCAGATTATACCAATTATAATCCATGCAAGCGGACCAGTTGTACCGATTTGTACTTAAACAACGTTCCCGTGTACACATTCTAGAAAAGGTAAGTTTTAGACTGTGCTTCAAAAAGGCAAATATTCTATACGAATAAGGCCAATAATAATACAGGTAATATTAATAATAATGATAATACTAATAATACTGATGATAATAACGATGATTGTACTCGTGATTAAAGAGATAATACTTATAGTAATATCAGTCATTTTACCTTTCCTTGGGAAGTTGAAAGGTAACAAATTCTAAAATACGCACATTCTGAACACTACAAATGTACATGTGCAAGGTAAAATTTTCTAATGATATTTATTCTACGCAGCACTCGTATTGTGAGTAACTCATGCGTATTTCCTCAATGCTTCAAAACGAATGAATACCCAGCTTCTGAACAAATATTTTCATCTGGACATGTTCGTTTTGTTACGATGGGTTACACGAGTTACATCACCAGCTTGGTCGACTGGTGAGCGAATCTGCTTGCGAGCGGAAAGACCCGGGTTCGAATCCCGCTGCCGCCATGGTTGACGCGGCTAGAAATACGGCATGGGACTTGGGTAAACAACCGAATAATTATCGAAGTAATTAGCCGACCCAAGAATGGGCCAGAAGGTTCGTTCCTATAGCCTCATTCTATTCTATTCTACTCTAACTCATATGAAACTGCGATGCCGCTAAATTGTGTGTTAACCAATTCTTCGCCAGAGGAAGTCAAGCCACAGTATACCAGACCAAAAAATATTGCTCTCACCTCACGTTAAGATTGGCGTGCAATTCACAGAACGGAAAGAGCTCTCCAACGCACTAATATCCGGCGCAAAGAAGCTGCCTAACTTGCTGAGGGCCGCAACGGCACAATGCAGGGGCATTTACTGCCGCACTGAACCACTGTTTCTGGCCAGCATTTGTGAGCTGCGGGGCCCGTAACTCTCCGTGTGAGCAGAGTAGCTCGGTCGACTGATGTTCGCAGCTACACACTGTGAACGAAACCCCACGGGTTTCGTTCTTGTCTTTCAGTGTTTGTTATTGAAAACATGTGAGAAGATTTATCGACGTCGGTGTTTTACTCTCTATTGGTAAAGTGCATTTTTGAAATAAATATGAAAGCAAGGTTTGATTTAGTGTTGTGTATTTTTTTTCTCTTGGCTTCCAAAGGAGCCCCGACGTGTTGTCTTTTTTCCAAACATCCATCATTGAAATGAAATATTCATTGATGTACCGTCATTGATATTGAATTTTAGAAACATTCTTAGGTTCTTTTTAAAAATCTTCAACGTGTAGTGCCGTGTTTTGATTCACTGGTGCAGATGCAGCATCTTAGAAACGTTCGTCTGCCCATGAAGTGAAGGCTAATATGTTTTTATTCAAAATCCGTAAAATTTCAAGATCATGACGAGATCTCAATTGTTCAGACGTCCAGGCTTCAGCACCGTTGTTGTAGAACTAAATTTTGATGTCTTGAATTATTTGCTCCTATGATGGTCAAGATCCTGGACAATGAAAATGATGATGCTACGTGGCCCTTATTTCACATACGAAAATAAATGTAGTAGCAAAAGAGAAATGCTGAAAACTGTTTTCTTGCATCCAGAGGTACTTTTGTTGCACGATAGGAAAAAAAGCAGGATGCACTTGCTCATATGCCAGGAATTACTCAGTGATTTCAATCCATAACAAGCTGTCATTTTTTCCCAAACAAGGAGCAGAAAAAAATACAAATTATGCCCGATATTTTTGAACAAAAATAACGGGGTTGCTCGGAATTCAGTTAAGCTCTCAATTTTACTGCAGCCTTTGTCTCAGCTCTCACTAACATTATACATATCAAAGAGAAGTAATTCCTGGGAAAAAAGTATGGAACATAGTTTTTTAGATCTTGTATCATAATATGTTACAAGTGTTAGATTTCTACACTTCTACAACTTACTCGTCATCAAAAACTCTGCTGACGATTTCAACATTCATTCCGATTCTCAATTTCAAAAAAATAAATTTAAATGAATTCATGATCACCCTAGTGGAACAAAGAGATATTCTTTTAACATAAAAGCGTATTTTAGTTAATTAGATCATACGAAGTTGTTCAATTTGAATCAAACAGTGGTTTCTATTGTTTAACAGTAATTGGCAGTGGTGGTTTTTCCTGTTAATTTTTCACTAATGGGCAAGCTATGGTGGCAGGTAAGCCAATTAAATACGATCCCTTGTGTTTTAAAGCGCACGAGCGCGTCACTAAATGTCCTTTGTAGCCCGTGACTGTCCCACCTGCCATGCATCATCGAATTTTAATAATTTCTGAATAATAATTTTAAATTATCATTTAAAAATAACGTCAGTATAAAAGCGTTAAAACCTATTTCTTAGTGCAAGCATTTACTGGACTGTTCGAATGAACCAAATGAGGATTTGTATTTTGATGTAGGTAAGAATAATTTCCTTCAGAATCATTAGTATTTTATTAATTTCGATACCGAAATTGTACTTGAAATAATAGGAACACATCAATATTGTATCAGGCTTTGTATTTTTGTTTAGGGGATATATTTTTTGTGGAAAAGTTAAACGTGTAAACTCTTGCTATTAGTGGAAGAGAAATATTATAGAAGTAATCCAGTTTACGTGACTCAAAAATAAGAACTTAAACATGAAAAGCAACCAGAATTACGATGTACACAAAGGTAGAGAACAAAAATCACCCATTTTTAAAACACAAATTATTCGTAATTATTATACCTAAAGCAATCAATTCTCATTAGTTTATTCAAGCCCAATTTCTTTTTCTTTTTTTCCATATGCCTCATTTTCCACGTGAGTTGCATGAAAATAAAAACAATGGCAAGAACATCAAAACTTTTCAGCTAAAATAAATGGTTGAACGTGAACTCGGTGACGTTACAAGAAGTTTAACAAGGGACGTTTTTTCAAATAAAAGAAAAATGAGTTTTTATCTACTCTTTGCTGGACAAGAGGTAAAATAATGAAACACGGTACTCATCCATGTTGTGTTGAGTACAAAATTTACAAAAGAGGAGAAAACCAATGCTAATCAGTGCTAAGCTTCAACATAGTGACGGTATTTTCTGGTATGTTGAAGCAAACTGGAAACTATTGTCAAACACGTTTTGTAAGTTCAGTTTCATGACCTTACTTCACTGTATCACTGTCATTTTGTGAGCTTTTAGCATAGAAATTTCATTCCACATCAAATGTACAGCTTATCTGGCACTAAAGATACAGAACAGCGAAGTTATTTAGTACTAGAACATAAATCTAACGTACTGATAGTTCAACAGCTAATGCAGAAAATATGACCACAAACAGTTTACATGTTTTACTTCGTAGGAACATCATTTACATATGAAATAGTAAAGTTGTACTTGAATTACCACCACCACTAGCTTGGTCGACTGGTACCACCAGCTTGGTCGACTGGTGAGCGAATCCGCTTGCGAGTGGGAAGACCCGGATTCGAATCCCGCTGCCGCCATGGTTGACGCAGCTAGAATTACGGCGTGGGACATGGGTAACCGAATAATTATCGAAATGATTATCCGACCCAAGAATGGGCCAGAAGGTTCGTTCCTATAGCCTCATTCTATTCTATTCAATTAAAAACTGGAACAGACATACAAGAATAAACAGCGTCTAAGTGAGCATATTTTTAAACTCATTTTGACCAGGGTATTATGCACTCATTTAGCTTTGGATTGATACAACAATTTTAAAAAATTGAAACGCATTCAAGGGTTCTGCTCAATGAAATGGAAATTTTTTCATCAGTGTCAGTCATTGAGACAACATTGTTCGTTAGGCAAGCAGCACTCGCCCTCGAGTGTCAGGAGTGGTGTCAGGAGGAGTGGCAGGAGTAGTGTCAGGAGGAGTGGCAGGCAGGGTGAGTGTCAGGAGTGGTGTCAGGAAGAGTGGCAGGAGTGGTGTCAGGAGTGGTGTCAGGTGGAGTGGCAGGCAGGACGAGTGTCAGGAGTGGTGTCAGGAGGAGTGGCAGGCAGGACGAGTGTCAGGAGTGGTGTCAGGAGGAGTGGCAGGCAGGGTGAGTGTCAGGAGGGGTGTCAGGAGGAGTGGCAGGCAGGGTGAGTGTCAGGAGCGGTGTCAGGAGGAGTGGCAGGCAGGGTGAGTGTCAGCAAGAAGGGCAGGCAAACAGACAGTTGTGGTAGAGTATATGTAGAACACCATTTTCCTCCAGTTACATAGAGAAAAATTAATAGAGAATAGCTTCTTAGCGAGGGAATAATTGCTCGGAGACCCCAATCTGCTCCACCATCCAGCGCTGGAACACAGAGCGTGTCAACATGAGAAGACTGCGGCATTATTTCAGACTCAAACTTGAGGTCTGGGATCTCTCCAAACAAAACACATGTACAAGAAGTAATTTGTAATTTTCATTAATTATTCTCTGACTCTAGCATGCATTCGTTTTTAGCTCTAATTTACTCTCGTGTTCAAGCCTGGATAATGTTCGAGGCTTTTCTTTTGCTTACAAAAATTACAGATTTTAAGTTTTTTTAATTTTCCTTTACAATACTTTGGTTATGTTGTTGTGAACGTTTGGTGTAAATGCGATGTATTTATGCCTACAGCTCAATGCAATGCTGTGCATCACTCTCTAATATCAGAATTCTTTCCATCAAGCATTGCAATGAACTGCCATTGTATGTATTTCATTCCATATTCTTTCGTAAAGTCTGAACTATAAGAATTCTCACACTGGTTTCTTGATAAAAATGGAACTCAAAATTCCGCAAGTTTCGATAAGAAGTCTCCTGTCAGATGCAGCGTCTCAATAAACACCAACAAATCGATGTTTTGACCCCCGTTCCCTGAAAGTAACAAATCCTGCATGTCATTCCAGGAAGACCATGTTTTTTAACGCAGTTCCTGAAGTCTCGTAACTTCTAGGAACAGTGCAGTGGGTGAAGGAGCACAGCATCGGTCATACAGAGCTACCGCGACATCCACTTGCTCAAAGACGGATGGCCTCGTGCAGAATTGCTTTTGGCTTCAGTGCACCGTGGTGCAATAACGCGAGTTCTGCACAATACATCCACGCAACGAGTGCAATATTGCCAGGTTAACACGCTTGGGTTCCTCAGTTGTTCCTCAATGTTCTGCAAGCTGCACTTGTCATAAAGAATTTATCTTCGCGGTACTCAAAATCCAAAAATATTTAAAATATATACAAATAGTTTGAAAATAAATTAACAAAACCGTATAAGATACTGACACAATGGACTGGTTAATTTAAAGTAGCTCTGTCTTCAGACAAAACATCAAAGTTTAATACAATAAGAATATGAATGACAAGAACATTTATTATCATGCAAGCTTTGAGGTTATAAATGTAAAATACAACAGCATGCTATGTGATACAAACGGTGCTACTGAATATAGGTTATTATTGATTGTTGACTTTTAATCAAAAACAGTTCGATAATTTCTTTTTAGGAGTTGTGATTTGCTCATAACAATGTAATTGAATTTAAATCTATTTCACCTACTAACCTTGAAAGTATTTTACTCTGTGCTTCAAATGCTGATTTTAAATGCAGATGATCTAACTTCAGTTCAATAGGGATGTCATTATCATTTTACCTTCAAGAAAGAATAAATGAGAACATTTCCGTTAGTTATCGTTGATCTTGTGCAGCATTCTTCCGTAAAAATTGTGTGAAGCACGTAAAATTTTGTTACAGAAGTTATAACAATTTTGGAAAAATATGAAGTGTCAATGAAGCTTGTTAGAAATATCAATAAAGAGGGGAACAAATAGTTAGCAACTATGCCGATATTCAACTCATATATGTTTCCAATTGTAAAGTCCTATGGATGTTAGCAAAAGTGCTACCATTGGTAACATTGTATATTAGAATTTATTACCATTTAATATAAGAAATGACCAAATGTGCATGCAAAACATAAGTAACATGAGTATCAGTTACCGAACTGAGTTCCCTACAATAGAATTGTGAACACATTAAATTCTTCCCCAACCATCCACGTCTGATACTTCATCTGCCTCATGGCCATTGTCCAGGATGATTTTAAAACCCAACACTCACAAGTGATAACTGCACCACCAATTTACGAAGTTTCTAATTTTGCTTGCACTCCAGACAAAACACCATAACGCTCAACGTAAACCAGATATCTTCTTGAAGAAATAAGCCATCCCATTCTTTATTCTCTAGACGCTCTTCATTAAAGCGCGTTGGAGAATCCAAAGTCCAACTTTATTCTTAGCGCACGCGCCAGCAAATAGAAAACCTCCCAAGCTCCCAATGAAGTTCCTAGGAGTTTGATGACGTTGTATCGAAAGACTTCAATCTTCTACTATCGCATCTCGAAATAGCCACTAAACTTTGGAAAAAGGTCAACACTGGTGGCCATTATAAAACGATTAGCTTGCCTCGAGAAGCTATTATTTGACTTTAAGATCCTTTTATTGAGTTTCATGAAAGGTCAGTGGAAATGAGCTGAAATGCATACTGACTTTACGTAAAACTTCTACTCCTTTGGTTTGTATTGCGCTCTATTTTTTAATGAAATTCATTCCTTGAAGTTAAGAGTGTGTAACTTCACCTTCATGTTCAAAAAATTCGTAATTTACGATGTAACTAATTTCAGTAGAAACTTAATGCAGGCAGACGTATCCTAATATCAACGAAACCGAAACTAATTGCAATTATAAAAGGGTTATTAATTCAACTAATGTTCTATATTGAACTCATCATGATCAAAACGCATAGACTCTTATTAATGAGTATTTTATAAGCATATTATGAAATATGAAATACTCATATTAAAGATGAATACTTTTACTTCTGACGAGTGGTTATCTGAAATCTAAGAATGCCTCTTATTCTGCTTGAAAGCTCTATCTTGCGTTGACTAACACACACATTGTATCTGTAACAAACGCGGACTGGCGCAACAGATACGTTCCAAAAGCTATTAAACTCCCTATGCCGTATTCTAAGACGATAGAAAGCTTCGGATTCTCTATATTGGACTGCAGGATATGGTCCATTCTTAGTGCCCGGCATGATTTTGAATCCAATTTGTTAGACAGTCGCGTATTCGAAGCGACGGAAATCTCTGAACAAGGCCATTCAAATTGAGGATTTCAGGAACATTTCAAGCGCAGGTGTGTGGAGTGAAGACTGGGTCGGACTGCGGCTATAGAGAAGTGGTCCGAGGCCAGTATTAAAGGCTCTAGTATTGAGTTATGAAAGCCGCGTCCCGAACCTCAGGTGCTTCTATTCAAACGGATGGGCCCATAAATAGCGAATCTATTGTGCCCATACAGCGCGCTTCCCTAATCTCTGGTCGCCGATGAACAGTCATTGTGTTACCTCAATGAGAGCATGTAATCCTACTTAGGGAATCATTTGGGTCGTAATAAAGGGTGAGACTTCAATAGAATGAATTTAATTCCTTTGAAACCTATTATTCGCAAACATACATCAGTTCCCCATTGATAAATGAATACGTAGGTTAATACGACAATATGGTCGTCAGATATTAAATCATTATTTCATAAAAAGAATTTAGTCGTTATATTTTAATTAAACAAGGGTTCTTATTATACTATCACAAATATTAGACATTTTTATAAAGTACCATGAATTTTCAAATTTCTTATCAATTCATCTCAAAAGTGGCATCAAAAAGGGCCGAGTACTCAACCTCAGTAATAATTTCAAATAAAGTTCTCCATTAACTGAAAAACAGTTATCGCTTATCACCTTCACATAAGGGCAGCTCCTGAGCATTAAACAGGTAAATAGAGCATTCCAGATAAAAAAAAATCCCAATCATTCACGTCAGGGAACAAATATTCTGGTATTTAACACGTTGACTCCTAAGTGGTACGTATGTGGACCACTTAGGTTAGGTTCTGTAATTTTTTCAGATCCTTCTAGTGACTATGCGTACAAAGTGAAGATTTACACCAGTCAGGCAATCGGAGGCAACGTGTTAATAGAATTGTGAGTGAGTTCAACGAGGGAGTTCAATTGAGGGAGTTCAACTCAACGTGTGAGTTCAATTGAGGGAGTTTCAATTTGGAAAACTATTGTTTCTTTGCCCAAATTTTCCCGGTATGAGTTTCTATACTCCTATAAATCTTTTATTTTATCAAAGCAAGAATCCAGTGGCGGTCCCTCAAACAAAAAATGAGTCCCAAATTACGTTTTAGTGTCTTCGTACACAGTTTTTCCAGGCAAAAAATATCTAGACTCGATATAAGTCTATTTCATCTAAGTATCAAACCTAAATAATCTTAGCTACCGTCATGGAACACGACTCAACAAATCAGTAATAACTAAAATAATAATGTAAGCACAGGCATCACGTCGCTTTGTAATCTTAGATCCATTCATGAGCTCCACAGCTGCAAAAACGAGAACAACGTACCAACACATGAGGGCTTCCTGCTGCGTTGCCTTGTTCCAATTATCGCACGGCTCTTTGACACGGCAGATTTAGACGCACCAGACGCCATATCCAATCTTGCAGAAGCCCTGCAGCAAATCTCACTTGACATTCTTTCACTCACAATTTTTGTTGAACTGACAAGTATAGTGTCACACTTCTTGGTAGCTCGAGGTCTAGGGTGTATAGTGTGCCTAAAAAGAGTCATTTTAAGTTTCGATTACGATGATTGTTTATACGCTCTGGTCTGTGATAAAAAAAGAGTTAAGTAATTGATTATTGATTTAGTTTCACATAAAATAAAAGGCTGTAGATTAGCCTCAATTTACCTTGAGTTGTAGACACCGGACAAAAAACTTCCAGACAAACTGACACCGGACTAAGACAAACTGACGAGACAATAAACATTATTTTCTCGTTTCGTACTTAAAATTACGATCAATCAGAATTAGAAGTAGGCACTTATTTTGTATCTTTTCATGTTATTTAGCTTTTTATTCACTAGGTTGGATAGAACTTGAGTTGTTACGTGTTATACATGTTGCTGTTTTGCATCTTAGCTGCTACAGAACCTCGATTTTCCTACCAGAATGGCGATTTTTCTCGGTTGGGAGTTGCATTTTCCTTGGTTATACAGAACGGCGCGCTGAGTATCTTCCTGTATAACCAAGCAACCAAGCATCTTGAGAGCCAACAAGCTTCTCGCTTCTGAGCTGCATGTCATTACTGTACATTGTTCAGAAGAAAAACACGCAATCATCACAAATTTTGCTGTTTATTCGAATGAGACCACATTGAAATTCTAGATTTAGGAGTATGTAGGCGAAGTGATATAATGTGGATGTGATGGATGCTTGTGGACAGTCTGAACCATTCTATATGAGCTGCAATGCAGGTAATAAAGCATTAAGCAGTCATTCCCACTAAAATACACAGAACTGGACAAATAAGAACTATTATCTTCCTGTTCTACGAATGATTAATTCGCAAAATTAAAGTAAAAAGTCTGCTGTTTACAATAAAAATGACTTTTATATTTTATTTACTGTTCTATGCTGATGTTAAAATTTCAATTCTTTGCCATTTATTCATTGATAGAAAATGAAGCAGTATCTACAAAATTAGTTTTTGTGAAGACGAAAAATGTCGACCACATGGTAGTACATAAATATCATTTTTTGTATACGAAAACAAACACCGAGGGCATCTCATATGTAAAGGAGATGAAGAATAACACAAGCTTAACCAGCCAATTAAAGGCAAGGAAAAATACATACCCATATCTTCAGCGTACAATTAGTTAATTCATGAAAGAAACCCAGCAGCGAAGACTGATCACCTCCAACTCAAACTGACGTGCAGTAGCAGCTTTTAGTATGCATCTCACTCTCAGAGGAGTACCGTTCACCTACGAATGTTTAATAATCCTAGAAATTTGGACCATAAATCATGCATGTAACAGCTACTCAACACCTCTATCTCTGTACAGAGAGATGAAGCTTGTCTGAATGTAGGGCTTCCAAGTGATTTCAGCAAGCTAAGCAGACCAATATTAGAAGCTTTCCAAATTACAGATAGCGATGCATAGGTGTATTTATTACACAAACTTGAAATATTTAAGAATATCAGTTCGTCACCGTATTTTTCACCATCACCCATATTTCAGGACACCAATTGATTTACTCAAATTTCGAGAGTGAATGATGTTCTCACAGAGGGTAGAAAGCTTAATAATTGTCTCTGTCATAACATTCTTTACATAAATGTTTGAACATTTTTCTCCGTTGAGAAAAAAAGTTCTGGCTTTACAAATATGACATGAACCTTATTCTCCTTGAGAAGTTTCTTGAAAAAATGGAGCTAAACCTTTTATGAGGCTTCGTTTTATTATTGGGAGGTCACTAATTATAATTATTCAAGAGAGCAGTATTCAGTGCCACTTAGAAATCAAGTAATTTTTTTCTACAAATTAATTTCACTTGGTATCTTAAAAAAATATATATCCATATAAAATCCTGACGTGTACTTGTTTCCTTGTAATGTGTATATGCTCTATTAATGATCTTAATATCAGTTCATAGTCATGTGAACGGCAGTATCGTCAAAATTACTAAGTAAGCATGCAAGTGAATGAACAGATCAAAATTAAATTTATTTAGTAAAAAATTGAAAATTTGTCACTGAAACCTCAACAAAATATGACGTTGTTTAATAATTTATCGCTCAAATTTCGAGGGAATATAGAAAACACAACTATCCAATTTAACAAATTTCTGCTTCCAGTTTCTATTTATTTATTTAAACCTGTTACTCTTAACTGCAATTAACCTTTAAATCACTTGAGCTCTAACAGAGCCGGTAAATTAATTCCCGACCAAGAGCACTACAAAGAGATTTATTGCAAATTTGAACACTATTTAGTTGGTATGTTCTAGTCGCTAATGCCAAGCCGCCGCTCAGTCTGGCGAGGCCAATTGAAAGTGCAATGTTCTATGACAAGACAATCTGGCAGGGATCAGAGGAATTACTGAGGCATGGTAGCATAGTGCCAGACACACGCCAGAACTTGCTATTTGTTGTGTACTGATGGTAGGAGTGCATCAAAGGTATGCCAGAACTTGCAGTGTACTAATGGTCAGACTGCATCAAAGCTATGTCAAAACTTGCAGTGTACTAATGGTCAGACTGCATCAAAGCTATGCCAGAACTTGCAGTGTACTAATGGTCAGACTGCATCAAAGCAATGTCACAACTTGCAGTGTACAAATGGTCAGACTGCATCAAAGCTATGCCAAAACTTGCAGTGTACAAATGGTCAGACTGCATCAAAGCTATGTCACAACTTGCAGTGTACAAATGGTCAGACTGCATCAAAGCTATGCCAAAACTTGCAGTGTACTAATGGTCAGACTGCATGAAAGGTGCGCTAGAACATAGCGTAGGCTGACATAACATAATGCGTTAAAAAATTTAAAACTGCCACAATTCTGCCGGTTTTAGGGGTAAATTTATTTTTCCATAGACCACTGATCTGTGAACAGTTTACAGTTCCGTGGACTGTGCCCATTAACTGTGGGCTGACACAGTCAAACCTTGATGTGGGAGGTGAGATAGAAGCTACGGCCGTACGATACGGTCACCTGTTTTAAAGTTAATACCTCGATGCTCTGCTACTCAAATGTTAAAACAAACTGTCGTGATGATCACGTACTCTATTACAATGAACTTTTTTCCCTACACCAACGGCGCCCTGCAGGCTTATGCCTCGTACATTACAATATTTATATTTGTTACATTGTTCTACATTCTTGAGACGAACACAAACACTACTACTGCCAGTTCCATACATGACACAAAGTAATCTCTTTACAGTCCCTTAAGCCTCTTCGACATCATCAGTTGATTTTTTCAGCTATCCTATTGAGCCACTATACAGTCTAGTCACTTCGCTAGGCTTCCTTTCTTTTACTACAGCCTGCCAATTTAGTGGTTGTATTTTCATTCAATCACACACCATCTCCGTCCTCATATCCCTCAGTGTTACCACTACCATTTCTCTAGAAACATTTATTCACATTCAGTAATTCCTCAAAGTATTAAACTAACACCTCCTTACTGCCTCACCTCTCGACATTTCCTCATTTCCCGCCTTAGCTGTGTGCATTACCTCTAATTTTTGATTTAATACCCTCTTCACTCGCACCACTATGTTGTACTTTTGAGGGTTCAAGCGCTCAGCATTTTATTCTCAAAAAAGGATCCAAAAACAGCCCTTGTAACACTGGTCTGACGCCGCCCGTAGCTCTCACTCCTGGAGTGGACTTGTTTATTCAAGAGCAAGGTGGATGCTAATCAGCATTCGCAGCACTGGTCTGACTCTGCCTCGATCATGCACTCCAGGTTGACTTCACCAACACAAGGGAGCTGAAAGCCGACCGATGTTTGGTCGTTTGTGCGTATTTGTATATTCAGATTTACTCGCGAACGTATGTTACAATATTAAAACACATATTGTAGGAGCGTACCAAACTACGAATAAGTAAATCCTGTCTAATATGCAATAAGAATAGAATATAATAAGGCAAATAACACGCAGAAATTCTAAAATAATATTTTGTAAAAAGTACACTAAAATTTGCTTTGTAATAACAAGGTTTGTATTCAGAATCTAATCACATTCTAACAATATTTTCTTTAACAACTGAGAGCGCCAGACTCTGACTTCCACAGTAAAAATCCAGTCTCAGCGGAAGCCTTCAAAGAATTTAGGCACTCTAGAATAAAAATCCGGTTTGAGTTTCATTTCCCCTGTAACCGCCACTGCTTAGCTTGTCAATTTTTCCTGCTGGTGAATAAGCAAGTTACTTGGGGCGCAACACGCTTTTAACTCTTTCTTTGAGTTCTCAAGTTCAAAATTTCTACTAAAGCCTAAGGATTTTTTTATAATTGAAGTGAATACTCAGCATGCGTTCTAAAACATTAGTCAAGTATTATTTAAATCCCCTGATTGCACTGAGATGCTATTCATAAGGATGTAATTATATTGCCAAATGTATTCGAAATTCAGACGACATCTATCAAAGTAAAAAACCGATTAGTGTTTTCTCCATTTTACACTTTTTGTAATAAACCATCCTGAGTCTTCACAAGAAAGAATACAACTCCAGAATTGAAGCTCTTCTGAGCAGTTGAAAGCCCGAAAAATATTCCTGAATTAATTTTGCTGAGCTGGCGTTACATTAATCTGAAACTAAATTTAAAGTCGTTCAGTGATTGCGGGTACGATGCATCCCTGTCAAGAAAAACATTTTAGGACTTTCGCACAAGCAATACATGAAACCTATTCCCCAAAGAAGTTTTGGTCGCAAACTTCCTAAAGATCTCGAAAAAGAGATCGTCCTTCGCAACCCAATTGCTTGGGGATGTTCTACTCTGTCCATTAGAACGCAAAAACACCTCGGGAGTTCTTTATAAAGCACCGGCGTGAAATCTGTCCAAATAGTTCTCGTTCTATTAGTGTCCAGTCCAGGACAGGACATCTACTGGATTATTCCCTGGAAATTGAATCAGGTGATCTAAGGGAAAAAATACAGGCAAGCTCTATACGACGAGGATTTCAGATTGGGTCCTAGAGTTTTTGAGCCAAAACTGAACTTGGAGAGAATGTGGTTTTTACAAGGGAAATGACATATTGAATACAGAAAAATAACGTATTCAATACTGTCTTATTACATGTTAATTAATTGTCTTTGGAAGATTGACTTTTTGATTAAAATTTTTCATTTGTTCATTAGAGTTCACTCAAGTCGCATGGATGAATAAATCAGTTAACTTACTTTGAGTCTTCCAAAAAGTCAAGCTTTTTACAGTGCGTAACGTTGAAGATTTCGTTGCAGTGAGAAACAGTCCCGTCAGCTCAAACACAAAAAATACACAATAAAGAACGCCGTACATTCACGCATATACCTAAAATTTGATATTTTCTTCACCATCAATTTAATTACTAGTATACCAAATTTTTACCGCCTGCCTAAGCATTTATTTCAAAGATCACTACTCAGTTTCTTAAGTGGGATCCAAATACATGATCCTCGACTTCTTGTTGAGTCCTTGAGATCCCAACTTTGTCGACGAAGCTCTTATCAGGGAAGTGGATTTGTCACAAATGTCTGAGGGTCGTTCAGAACAGATTTCTTTGGCCATCCAGTTTCTGGAAGTCTGCAGAATTCAGAAAGTCTACGGGGTTCTGAGGCTTCATCAAGATAAAGGTGAAGACTGGTATTCGCTAACAGACTTGACCTGTAGATACACAATGTTGATACCAGATGCGGAACAAAAGCCAACTGTCGAATAAATTGCAAGATGCGCTAGTGGAATTTGCTGAACAAAAAGGCTTCAGTTTCAGGGAACATAAATGAAGAAAATCTTTTCGATTACTTCAGGGCATATTTGAGGACAAAACTTGGTTCTGCTGAACAAACCAACTTCGAAAAGCGGAATTACTTTCCTTTAGATAGATTAATTTTATACATATAATTATAATGTGTGCAATAAAACAAAATGTAGTTGGAAAGAACTACTCCAAAACGTGTGAGCTTGATGTATTTGATTTTTTAATGAATTTTAAACAGTTAATTTATATGAATTAGGTGAACAAGTGTTAACCCAACTACAAAAATCAGCTGTTCTGACTCTGACTCGCAGGACTTTTTTCATGAAAATGTCAGAGATTCCACACTAGTGATTTTACTTCATGAAATCTGATACGGCAGCCACCGTGGTCGAGTGGTCTGCGGCCCGTGTTCTGTATCAGGTCTCTGCTTCATGTAGAAAGACCGCGGGTTCGAACCCGGCCATGGACACGAGCTGTTTCTCGTACGCCGCGCCATGCACTCAACCCGCTAAGCCCATGAAGACGCCCATCAACCTCCCAGGATCGTTGCATGGAGCTCACCATCACCCTTACTCTTAGAATGTTAACCTTAAGAATTTGAAAAACCAATGTACTAATGTCTATGTACTGTGTACTCGATTGGAAATAAAGATTGTTGTTGTTGTTGTTGATAGCAATTTTCTGAAACTTATGAAAATTGTGACTTGGCTCATTATAAGTTTTATTACAGTCCAGATCTGACGTGCTGACTGATTCAATACAGACAATTTAGCACAGTCAGCTTAACTCTGTCAGCTCAACGCTGTCAGCTCAACTCTGTCAGCTCAACTCTGTCAGCTCAACTCTGTCAGCTCAACTCTGTCAGTTCAACTCTGTCAGCTCGACTCTGTCAGCTCAACTCTGTCAGTAGAACGCTGTCAGAATTCTCAGTTAGTCGTGAGGTAATTGCTGCAATCGCAGTTAGTAGTGAGATGATTGCAGCAATTTGCGTTAGTTAGAGAGTAATTGAAGCAATCTGTGTTAGTTCCGCGGTAATTGAAGTAATCTTTGTTAGTCGTGGGATAATTTAGGCGATCTGTGTTAGTCGTGGGATAATTTAGGCGATCTGTGTTAGTCGTGGGATAATTGGGGCAATTCGCCCTATTGGTGTTGCTGTGCCTACTATACTCAATACACCATCACAACAAAATACAGTTATGCTTGTAAGTTGGACGTTACCACTTTAACTCCGGCAGTAAAATTAACACGAAGATTCAATTTAAAACGAACAAGACTCTCGGCCAGTTGTGCTACTGAACCATTAAGAAGTTCGAGTGTAAAAGCAGCGAGACAGAATTCTGAAGATGAAGTACTTTAATTAAGTAGCTTTAGCTGCCAGACGTCCAGGTTGCTGCCGGGTTACTTTGTTTCCATTTTAGTGCACCGGTTGCAATATTTATTCTTGCTAATTGAAGCTTCTTTTCATAAGGTCGGAAACTCTTCGTAAATTTAGGCTAATTTCCCGTGCTGTGTTTTGCCTCAATGGTAAGAGTAAAATGTAGGTTATTACAATTGAATACAAATAAAATCTGAATAAGGCTTAGAGATATCAGCTCATCTTTTTAATTAACTTTTCAGCTCCTATATTTTGTTTATCTTAATGGGGGCTCATTATTATCAGGATTGTGCCACAAACAGAGGATCCAGGAGCACGTGAATAACCCTAAACAAATAGCGGGAAATTCTGAACAAATAGCGGGAAATTCTGAACAAATAGCGAGAAATTCTGAACAAATAGCGGGAAATTCTGAACAAATAGTGGGAAATCCTGAACAAATAGCGGGAAGCGCTACGGCTTTTATATCCTGCTATAAAGAAGAATTCCAATTCCAAGAATTCAATTTCTTCAAATGAAAATATTAAACAAACTCCACACCCAAACTATTGGGGCTCGTACCAGAGAATTATTCATGAAATTGATGTTGAGTAATTGTATCAGCTAAATAATTAATTAATTTACTAATTAAGAATTAATTAGTAATTGAACTAGCATAATAATAAACTGATAACATTCAATTGACAACTGCACTAGTAATTTATCAAGTAAAATTTTGAATTATTAACATTTAATTAAGAATTGTTTTAGCCATTTTCCTAGCAAAATAATTAACTATTCATGTATAATTATTTATGTAAAACAACAAATAAAATAATTAAGTGTAAGTGAGCTGTAAAGTCAGTATCAGTCTTAAAATAAAAAACGTAGTCATTACACTGTAGCTAGAGGGGCCTCTTCAAAATGAATTTTATATGCCTGTATTATTAAACTATCTTTAAAAACTGGTTTAATTGAGGGATGTGAAAAAACGTATAACTATTGGTATGATCAACTGCTCATTATTTGAATAACTTCACATGACATTGTGAAGTACAAGTAGAATTGTCATAAAAGTAATTATTACTCGTAATTTAGACTCGTAAACTGACACTTGTGATTACTCGAAGTAAAAAGGAATTTACAATTAGTAAATTTAGACTACTCGGGAAAACTCAAGTAGTGGAAAATTTAAAAATAAACTTTTTTTTTGTAATTTCGAAATGCACCTTCAATTTTTTAATAGTTAAAAATTCAAGATTAAATTTCTCATTAGAAAAGAATAAATATCTTCCATAGAGTTCGATTCCAGTACGATACATTTCATTAAATATTTCACTGGCAAATTCAAAAACCAACTAGTTTAAGAATAAATTTCTATCTTATTTAAGTAAGCACAGCTTCATTGGCCATTTTATTCAAGTCGTTCTCTCTAAATCGAAATCGATAAACGATGAAAATAACCAAAGCGTGCATCTGTCTTCGGTAATCAATGAAACATGAATGGAATAAATGCTGTAGTGTTTTTATACACTGGTTGGGTCATAAGCAAGATACTTTTTTACTCGTATTTAACACAACAGTGCTGCTAAATGTTCTGTATCGAGTATATCTGCCTAAACAACATTGAATTGAGATTTACTCTGCGCATAGAATAGCGATTCGAACGTGTATAGGGGCAATTTTGCTAGCTTAGCAGTGCTATCGACAATCCTGCATCTGCACCTGCACTTTACTTATAGTCCACGCTGTGTATTTGTTTTTTGTGTCAAGTGTTGGAGAAAAGAAAGGAAAAGACTAGTATTTTATGTATTTTAAGTATTGTATTGTGGATGCTAAAAGCACCGGATTATTATAGAGGATGTGATTTGTTTTCGTTATCACCCTTTTCCTCGTCAATATAGAAACACCTTCAGATAGGCGGCCTCGACTGCCAAATGAACGTAAGAGTCGTTATAAAATACTTGAACTTTTTTAAGTGCGGTTCTACTAGTGCCCTAAACTTCATGAAGCGTGCATTACATTGTATTAAGTCCATTGTAATAGATGATGACTTAGGATAGAACCTAGTATACATATTTAACGTATAGAATCTACACATACTATAATCAACAATGTATCTCCATCTATCCCTTTCTCTCTCTGTATTTGTGTGTAACCGTCCCATTACTTCCCATCTATTACTGAAGAAAAATTATTGAACTGAAATCAGAACGGGTATGCATGTATTACAAGCATTGCATTGTGGATACTATAGGTTCCGGATCATTACAAAATAACCCATTTTTTCCGTTACTAGCATTCTTCTCCCACACGGCCATGTTATCCGTAAATACGGTACAAAATGGAAGTTCTGAATATATTCATGAAAAATATTCAGATTATCATAGTACCACAGGTAAAGCTAAAATGTGTATTTTTTTTCATAGGTCCTTCATTTTATTACTTTTAAACCAAGTAATTTCAACGGGTACTATCACGGCCATGTTATCGGTAGATAAGATACAGAATGGAAGTTCCGTACATAATGATGAAAAGCGTTCATTTAAAACACAATAATTCGGCGTAAGTCTTTAATACATTCATCTTTGGAATAAGTTTAAGTAAGTCAAATCTAAATCGTGGAATTCCAGAAGGGCTGGTGCCCATGATGAAGAACCGTTATCCAATCAATTGGTTCATTTTATTACGTAGCATGGACACCTGTATTCAATTCCAGCGTAACGTCCAATAGACCACAATTGGAAAGTGACCTAACAAAGTGGCAGGGCAATCAAATTGAAACTTGAAAGCTCACTAGAGTGGAAATTTCCTGGAATTCATGGCCGCTTGGTAGTACAGTGTGCCACCCTATAGATATTTATCAAATTTTTTGTTGAGTACAGGTGAGAATAATACAGACGTAATCTCCATTTTTATTGAGGTCTAAATATTTTATTTTGATTTACAGTCATGAGTCAGTTTTTTATATGTATACCTCCGGCAACTCATGAACAGCACACGTCGTGCTTTCTGATGTTGATTATTTTAAATCAACTAACATAGAACTTCCGGGATATAACATTAAATTAAAACCATAGACTCAAGCAAGGCACAAAATGCAACATATACACATACGTATTCATTTTTGCTGCCAGTTGGAACGCTCGGTTCAATCTCGCATCTCTGCAATCTCCGTAAGCTCGGGATTTTCCACAATTAGGCTTTCACTAAATCACGGACCAATTACTGAAGAGCACAGGAAAGCTTCTAGCAAAAACGACTGCAAACTCATCTGAGAGCTGACGTGCTCGAAATGCTCATTGAAATTTCATGCAAAAACTTTACTTCAAAACACATCACTACTGTATCTTCTGTGAAAAACGTTACTTCAAAACACATCACTACAGTATCTTCTGTGAAAAAGTTCTCCGGAATGGAACACATTTTTAGGTCATTGCATAATTCTGTGGGTAACAGTTTTAACCCTTAGAAAACGGGATATTTTATTTTTTCACCATCATTATACTACTCTGAATTCACCGTGCAGTTTTTTCATCTTGAACATGAAAAACGAGTTCACAAAAAGTGTCCTGCTTTTATTTTTAATTAGCGTTATAAATTAAAGACTCACCCTCAGACTTAAGTCTTTATTAGGTTGCAATTACGCTGACATAAAGAGAAATTAAGAGTTACCGTCGGACTAAGTCTTTGTTAGGTTGCAATTACGCTGACATAAAGACTCAGGTCCAGCATATCATCTTTAATACATGAGAGTTACATGACTGAGGAGTAAAAGTAATAATAAAGTGTTTGAGACCTTGCCTATCGTTTAGAATTATGGAACCAATTTCCTGAAAGTGCACATTATGGAATTTATTCTAGACAGCACCCAGAGATTTAAAGCAAAAACTACAGAAGTATAAGAATATATACTTCTATATATATGTTGAGAATAAGTTTTTTTGCACGAACTGAACTATCAATAGCTAAGCGTCATCTATCAAAACTGAATATAATTTAAATATACATTTTCCCCTCTTCGTTGATAATAATTATTTCGTTTAACTAATATTGCTTCGAGTTATGTTGAATTATGTAAGAATCACGTCAGTTCGTCTACTACACACGCACAGGCAAAGTTAAAGCTATTATAATACTGACGTTAATAACATTCTTAAGCAAATTACAACAGGAGGCAAATGGTTTCCCTCTCCTGGCGAAACTCAATTTGAAAGTTGTCGAATATTTTGCAATTATTCTTCATACAACCGATTATTGTGGCATTATATCCTTCTTTCTTATATATAATAATTCTTTAAAAACTGTTACTACCGCATCATCATACTGGTTTTGTATTAACTGTATAAGTTGAGACATTTATTTTCATTCTATTTTTTCCTACTCTAAGTGTTCTATCACATTCTAGTCATGCTAACTTAAGTTTGATTTGGATAATATCGACAGTCAGTAGAGTCAAAACAATTTGTGAAAACCATTTCTCAGAAAAAATTGACGCTGCTCATATCAACTTTTGGTTGTTAATCACAGACGTCAAAAAACAGTCACCATGACTTTTCTCGTGTGTTCTCGAAGTGTTGTAATAACTGCCTGACAGAGATGTTTTGGTGTCCAGAAAAATTTGCAGCTTAATTATATTTTTGAAAAGAAGGACTGCTTTCTCCATCTGCTACCTTTTTCAACTATGCAACCCGACTCCTTTTAGTGAATGTGTTCACCGACCCACAACCATTTCAGGCAGCATGGTGATGACAGTTACAGAAATGAACGGCGGAATACCCCGCACTCATTTTTTTCCCTCCGGGCATCCGGACTCTTTTCTTGCAAAGACTTTTGGAACCCAAGAACATTTTGCCCGACAGATCAGTGAATTGTAGGGAAACAAACTTCTGAGGGCACCATCAGCATTTTATATTCCTCCAAAAGTCTGGGCTCGACAATTTTTACAAAGAGTCCTTAGCAACTTATGAGCATTTTAATCTACATAACAATAATTTTCAATGGAACAAAGTGCAGAGAGCACGAGCAGTATTCTTTCTATCTGGAGAAAGTGAAACTCCTCCTCTGTCAGCGGACTTCTAAACGTTCCAGCTCGCCACCAGCAGGTCTGGAACCCAACCAGCTCACTCAGAACGCCACAACCAACTCACTTAGAACACCACCAGCTCGCCTGGGACACCACCAGCTCGCCTGGAATACCGCCAGCAGGTCTGGAACACCACCAGCAGGTCTGGAACACCACCAGCAGGTCTGGAACACCGCCAGCAGGTCTGGAACACCACCAGCAGGTCTGGAACACCACCAGTAGGTCTGGAACACCACCAGCAGGTCTGGAACACCACCAGCAGGTCTGGAACGCCACCAGCTCGCCTGGATGGCTACCTCCTGTAATGCGATTATGCTCTCCTGATCCAGGCACAAGCTGCGTAATCACTCCCGTAAATATCCGACCACCTGGAAACGACAGAATTAGTCGATGGAGCCAAAGTCTATGATTCAGATTATGTGACACTTGACCTGAGAAGCTGAATCAACGCAGGTCGTGTAAACTAATACTACACAATATTTTATTGGAAGCAAAATTTTGTATCTGACATGATTTTAAAAGTACAGATAAGTATGTGTCCAAGAACTCAGATCAATTTTCATTGAAGCCCTAAAGACGATGATGCTTGTGGTTGCATAAATGACGCTCTTTCCGGATCTTTTGAAAAATAAAATGACAAAATGAAGTGTTCATAACTCGCATCGGTTCCACTGTCACAATGGGCCGAAGTGTCACATACACTCGTTTTTACATCCTGTTTTTAATAGATGCATAGTTTTGCGTGGATTCTAAAGCACATGAATGAATGAAACCATTCCTGCTAGCCGACTGCCAAGTCAGCATTCTAGACTGCAGTTGCTTTCAGGCAACAAGAAGAGTATCTTACACGTATAAACGTTGGATGAAATGAGAACAGCGAATATTCAGAAGCAAGTTATTCTGCATCTACCATTTTAAATTTTCAAAAATTTTGAACTGCCATGCTGATGAAAAACAGGTCATTTGGTTAACCTTTTTACCTCGAAATGCATATACGCTAGCATTTAACAACATGGTGGAAACGCTACTATATCTAGTATTATTTTATGTACTATGACTTAAACATCTTCAGTGGTGCTCCAAATAAAATCCCTATGTTTGCTCTCTATATTCCTGATAGCAAAAAGTCCTCCCAGGTTAAGGCATGCAGAAATAAAACAGATTACAACAGCAGATTCTCTGTTCAGATTGGAAGTTTTTAACTCATAAACAAAGTAGATACTTTTAAAATGACTTCACAGGAATACACGTAAAGAAAGCGGAATCCAGACTCTTGGAGCAACATTGACTGGATTGTGCAAACAAAGCTGGCCGAGTGTCAAGAGCTAAGTTTCGAGGCTATAGAATCAAGTTCCTCAAAATTCAATTGTAGCGCAGTGAAGGAGATGATAAAAGAAAATGGGTCATGTTTGAGATTTTACACGCTGTATAATACGTGTTTAGGAAAGAATAAACATTTTCTGTAGGTTGTATTGGCGATCATGTTCCCAATCAAACACGTGTTTTTGAAAATGTTATGTTTGTGGTGAACTAGAATTGTGAAAGATAAACTTTCTGGATATGGATACGGGGTGTAAAAGGTTGATTTCTAATATGATGCACAAATTTAATCTTACAATCTATCATGAACTATTATCACCTTGTGCAAAAAGAACATAAAACAATTTACTTTTTTATGAATTTCTCTCATTTTTGTGGCTTGCACAACCCTACTAAACAAAATATTGTAAATTTATGCTTTAAAACGACATTTTAGGTACAAAGTTTCAAAAATGCTTTCAGAAAGCTCATCTTTCGAAGACCACCGTGGAATAAGCTCCAACCCAAAAGCCTTTGAAGAATAAAAGTTTCCTGTGAACGTAGCATTACCTCCGAACATGTTGTGCATAAAGCGACTTATATAAAAATGTAAGAAAATTCGACTTTTCATGAAGTCTGCATTACTTGAGACTGTTATGTCATTGTACATGGGAATCACGCAGTGCCAGACCCATTCCAGCCATTACCCAGCTCAATAGAACGCAGGCGTGTTCTACTGCAGTCTTTTATACGGACGTACCCCAGCATTTGAACGTAGTTTGTGCTCTGGGAATAGTCCTGTAATGCTGAGGGAAAAAAGAGTTTAGAATTCTTTTCCCACATTTCCACAATGAGACTTAAAGTTCCACAAATTTACATAATTCACAAATCCGGACAATAAAGAACATTAATATCTTAGGAATGCCAATAGTGTTATCTTGGATCTCCCAGCGATCAGGGCTTCCTTTTATGTGCACAGTTTATTTTTTAAATACAAAGATAAATAAATAGATTGATAGATGGATAGATTGATAAATAGATAAACAGGTAGGTAGAACCCGCGTTGAAATAATTTAAAGAAATGAAACCACTGAAGTATTCAGTTTACGGACCTTGAAATATAATAACATGACTTCTGGATGAAAATTCTTACACAGCCATACATCTGGGAAGCTGAAAATATTTGAATGAAAACCAAGGTCCATAGAAGTTAAATTCTTCATTTGAAAAATAATAGAAAGCTTGTTTTCTGAAGAATCTACTGTTGTGGAATACGACATGCTCGAGAGAAATGCTCACACAAAGCACTCTACTTATCTCTACCTAGGGAAATAAGCAAACAAACTTTATCGTCCCACACGTGATCATCATCGTTGCAAAACTAATGGTAAAGATTTTCGTCGCTGTAGCGGCCGGGGTATTTTTTCCCGTGCATTTTCTATGCCTTTCGATAGCAGTGGTGTTATTTATTATTGCACGTTCATTTTTGGTGAAGGAATGTGGTAAACACGAGAAAAGAAACATACTTGCAGTTAAAATTTGAGCTGCTCAGCAGTCTCGATCATGAAGAGTCTAAAATCCTGCACGAATTTCGTCACTGTGAGCAACTGAATGGTCAATTATGCATTGACAATTATAATAAGTAACTAGATCCAAATCAGGAGTAAATGTTTAGGTACCCTGTCAAATTAATACCTTCTGAGTGGCCACTGGAATAAACTATCTTCTTTACGTGAGCCCTCATGAGTCATGGGAAGCCATCATGTTCATGTAAGTTCATTTTCTTACCTTGCTAGTCTCAGTTTAATCCAACGTTTATGTGTCAGTTGTGATCATTTAACTAGTAAATTGAAAACGTTAAATGCCAGCAATATTCAAATGGAAAAATAAGCATAAAACATTTCATAATAACGATGATATAAGTCACAGAAAACGTGTTACTTCGCAGTCACAAATCAAACATTATGCAGAGTTTTCTGCTTGCTTCTCACATTGGAATAGTACAATAACATAAAAGCTTTTAAAACTACTGAGGAAAGAGGATCTTTAGACAAACTTCAGCTTTCGGTTGCAAGTTGATTAGTTTGCAGAAAATTTTCGAAGCAAGCAACAGCGAACTGACAGTCCTGCGGCTCTCGTAGTCAACTTCTAGTTAACTTGTATGCAGTGGTAAGTTGAGATTTAGAGCTGTTCAAGCCACAACACTGTCGGTCAATTGGGCTCTAAAATTAACGGGTCTTAAGTCCTAGGGTGCCAATTTAATAGTGTGAACGTGTTGTTCGTAGTCGAAGCTGATAAAATTTTAGTGGTTCCTGAACTAATTAGAGCCCAAAACCAGAGGCTCCCTAGCATTAAAATAGTTGTTGTTTGGTCGTATAGTTCTATTTTAATCAATATCAACAAGTATTTATTGTTTTTGAATGCATATAAAAATTAACTCATGAGTGCACTATGGTCATGTACTTGATTTAACGATTTTACCATAAATCATCTTTAGTAATCATGACTACTATTCCAAGAGGCAATAAAATATGTTAATACAAATAATGCAATTTATTAAGCTCTGCCACCCATACGAGTATATTCAAAATATATACCATAAACATAGTAAGATACTCTATGACAAGACTTTGTGTCTTGGCCACATAATTCCAATTGAAGTTGAAAGCTTTATGCCTAGACTCACCCCATAACTCAGCGCTGTCAATAGCACTCGTGTAGGGATAGAGAGCAACTGAGATTCATGTGTATAATAAATCGCTTTAGAAGAATTTATTGCAAGAAATAAAGAATTAGGTTGGTAATTTTAATCGATACTGAACCTTTATTTAACTTCATGCAATGCACTAACCAATTTCCCTCGTGACTGGAGTGTTTAATAGTTCAAATGCATGACCTGAACTTGAAAATAACTTTCTTTAATCTATTTCTCACATAGACGAGTCTTGACACCAACATGATTGTGTAGCGAAATTTTGTTAAAAAAAAGTAATTTAAACGTGGGGGTTAAATTCCGTAGATTACATTATCGGCTGTTGTGAATTTTTCTTATGCAAGTCTACGTGTTTTGAATCTAAGATTTCAGTTACTATTTATAAGCATATAACGAGTACGTGTATGTTAGAGGTTTGTATCACATATAAGATCCGATAATTTTATAATAAGTGAAATACTTTCAAGTGTAAGCTTCAGAATTAGTTCAATTTCAAACATATGTATGACAAACTGTTGTTTTTCCATGGAAATATAAAGATATGCCTAGTAAGTTTTGGAATTTCTATCATTCATTAAGCGAGAGTAATCCATCTAGACTGTCATCCATCCTTATTAGGGATAAATAACTTTTCAAGGACTTTTTCAAAAATATTTTTACGATTTTCTTTTCCTCATATGTTACAATCCTAGTTTACTATGCTTCATGATAATCATTAAACTTAAGTTACTTGTGTAGCAGCTAATCCTAGTTTACAATGCTTCATAATAATCATTAAAATCAAGTTACTTGTGTAGCAGGTAATCCTAGTTTACAATGCTTCATAATAATCATTAAAATCAAGTTACTTGTGTAGCAGGTAATCCTAGTTTACTTTGCTTCATAATAAGGATTAAACTCAAGTTACTTGTGTAATAATAGTTTACTTTGCTTCATAATAAGGATTAAACTTAAACTACTTGTGTAGCAGGTAATCTAAAGTTCAATTTATCTGGTGAGATGTGTCAAGCTCCGGTGTTTTTATGTCAATCATATATATTTTACCCGGGGGAATTTAAAAATAAATCAAAATCATCTTCACTTCGCACACTCTGCTGTCATCAGCCTATAACATTTGAATTTCATTTTATTATTGTAAATAAAATTGCCCTTGACGGTTTTTCAAATTCAATTTGTTTTTTTAGTGGCAAAAAAGGACATCATTAGTAAAATTGCTGTTTTTTGAATAGGAAATGCATTGAAATAACAGTGAACAAGTTTGACGATCACGTAACCACTAAAAGGGCCGACCAACAGCGCGCTTCACTTCTCAAAATTGACGTTCGATTTCATGAATACAGTCCGGTGTTCCTCAGGCCCCTTCAGCCTACACCTGAACACAATTTTATAGTTTTCTCTTGTGAGCAACGTCTGTTCCACAACCGGAAGACTCTATAGGGACCAAAACCCCAATAATCGATGATGTAATCAGCCGAGCTGTGTGGGCGCATCTCCGCTGCAGGCGCGTCTAAGAAATTCAGTAAAAAGTTCATCCGGTAACAAGAGAAACCTGTTCCTGGATGCAAGCAATCCTATCCACTTTTGAAAACGAGTATTTCTAGTTTACACCATTGAATAGTAGGGACTAAGGCAATACTGGTTCATGTAGTAAAACATCTGTAATAAAGTGAAGGCGTAAGTCACCATTGAACAGTAGGGACTAAGGCAATACTGGTTCATGTAGTAAAACATCTGTAATGAAGTGAAGGTGTAAGTCACCATTGAACAGTAGGGACGAAGGCAATACTGGTTCATGTAGCAGATGATCTGAAATGAAGTGAAGGTGTTTTAACGGAGTTTTTGGTAAGAAATTGATTTGAAGCTAACAAAAAGTGCGAAAAAAGAGAAATAAGTAATTCTATTGAACGTCGGTTTTAATGTTTGTACAAGCTACGAATGTCAAAAAAATCATAGTTGGTTAGAGAATGTTGTGAACTGTGCATTGTTAAGTTTCGTTATAGAAATGCCTCAACAAATTTCTAAGACAAATTGTGTTTTGAGGTGAAACAAATTTTACTTGTGACATTCAATTACCTTTTTAAACGATTTACCCTGAATTGAAGTTATATTCGAAAATTCACAATGTACATCACGTTTGCTTTTTCATTTTTATTTAAATTATTCAACTTTAAGAATACTGTACAGTCTGCCTACTCATTAACATTAGCTAATAGTGAGAACTTCACTTAAAAAAACTTTTACTCACTAGTAAACCCCAACTACTTCAAAACTTCGCATCAGATAACAGGAAATTCTATTATAATTTATCCATGATCTTTGAAAACACTACGCATGCCTTAACTTGTGCAAAATAATTGTTTATACACCTCAATACATTATTCTGTTGATCACATTCCTGTTTTTGGTCACGACGTTTCTTTTAGAATATTGAGCTTTAACTTGCAAGGAAACAATAATAAATAATTTTCCTAATAGTTTTTAAGTTTCAGGGACTCGTATTTTTGTAACGTCATTCAATTGGACGTACGAGAACTAATACTCACTTGTAAACTCGTATACATGCACTTTCACGAGCAAATACACGCTTTATTAATCCCATTTTCTGCGCCTCCATCATTATGTGCAGCTCATGCACCTGGATAACCATACACACGTAAAAAAAATTATATAAAACAAGTAAAAGGCGCTTCATACTCCGAACAAATTTCTTTCAATGGATTTTCCTTTTATTCTGTGGGAAAGAATCAGAGTATACTGTAATAAACATGTCGTTACTTCTTGATAGTAATAAATAAAATAACTTTGCATCATAACTAGCAATAAATATGAACGCTCTTCATATGTAAAACCTTCGGAAAATACTGAAAAACCTTGAAATTTTTACACAAGATGAAAAGAAGGATACTTGGAAGGGAAAAGTATTCTTTCATTGCAATTGGTAGAGGTAAGTACTTTAGAAAACGTTACAGAAGAGAGAATTAACCTAAACTTGCATGAAAACCTATATAGAAACTAATATTTGCTTTTTGGTGACGTCCATGACGGAAATGCTTCACACCGACGTTAAAATTTTATTTTTCTGCAATATCCTTCGGGACCAAACGTTAAACAAAGAAAAGAACGCTTTAAAATGTGCAGAAATTTATTTTATGGCTTAGTTCAGAAGCCGCATCGAAAAGGGTGAAATATCCTAGCCTATTTTTTTTGAACTGTCAAACAATAAATACGTAAATTTCACTTACGAGTCTGATATTTCTCAGTCAAGTGTAGGAAACAGGGAAAGGATAGTACTTGCAACGCTTTATAATGGCGTTTATTAATGCAGTGTCGTGGAACTTTCCTACTCCTAAAACGGTAGTAGAATTAATGCTTTATTTCACACTGGAATATGTATGGGCATATATTCGGGCAGTGTACCTAAATACAAATGATACCTCATTCCCGTAAGTTACTGAAAAGTCACTTCATATGCATTACTTGTTGAGGCTTCACCACTGAAGCATTGTACAGCAGCAAATAAACTAATGTATGTACTTCTATATTAATGTTACTATAACGATGCCAGTCAACACAGTTTATTGGAGCTGCACTGGAAGAGAGGTAATAAATATTTTATGTATGTTTTCAAAAGCGTTAGCTTGTGTTATTTTACGACCGCGTCGGAGTAGACGCGCACAGGAGTTTTATAGACGCTATTTGAAATATTATTGGTTTCCAGGCAAGGCACATGTATTTCAAACGACATTAATAACGCTATAATTATAAATATAATACACCCTTTGGCTCGAAACAGTTCATACTTACAAATTTTGACATGGGTCGGAAATAGTTGGTGCAAAGGGCAAAAAGGGTAAAAGTTTAACACTTTCTATTTTAAGTATTAATTATGCTTTCAAATTTTTCAAGATTTAAAAATAAAAAATTAATTCTCCAGATGTTTTCCCAACTGAGTACTAACTGTTCCCAACCAGAAGAAGTAATACTTATTTTAATAAAAAAGTATAATACAACAATTTTCTTCAGTATCATTATCACTAGAACATTGAATATATTTTTTGAATGCAATTTAGGACACTATATAATTATGTTTAATGGACAACTAGCTTGCTTGAGGAACATATAATAATACAATAATTATTAGAATATTCATGATTTAAAACTAAACATTTTCTAGATTTTGTGCCAGGTTACTCCTACGAGTATCTCTTCGGATTAAGTATTTTTTTCTAAGATTCGAAATATTTCTTGAAGTAGGGAAACTCCGACAGGTATGTCATTACTTAAAGTAAAATGGCACATCCAATACAGGTATATTTTTGTTTATAGCAAAATGACATACACCATATACCTCTGTATTAAGTAACCTCTGTTGTTAAGTAAATGGGACACACATCTTGCAAGTACCTCTGTGATTAAAGTAAACGAGACACATACCATGCAAATATCTGTTATTAAAGTAAACGGGACACACAGCATGCAAGTACCTTTGTTATTAAAGTAAACGAGACACACACCATGCAAGTACCTCTGTTATTAAGGTAAACGGGACACACACCATGCAAGTATTTACTACGAGTATAATGCTCCTCCCAATCCCAGTGTTCATCACCAGCTTGGTCGACTGGTGAGCGAATCTGCTTGCGAGCGGAAAGACCCGGGTTCGAATCCCGCTGCCGACATGGTTGACGCGGCTAGAAATACGGCATGGAACTTGGGTAAACCACCGAATAATTATCGAAGTAATTATCCGACCCAAGAATGGGCCCGAAGGTTTGTTCCTATAGCCTCATTCTATTCTATTCTATTCATCCCCCTAACTAGCAGAATACACACCAGACTGTCGAGTGACACCTGGGGGTACTCACCCCCGCACGTCTACGGCAACAGAACTCTTTAAGATCAGAACAAAAGACCAGATCATTAGTGGAGCCATGAGGACAATCTTCCATTTATTTTACGTCATCCTCAAAGTCTTCGAGTGCCCATAGAAGGCTCCGCTCGGCGTGCAGCTTTAGAAACGGTTTTATTGACTTTTCATCACACAAAGTCCTTGAGTAGCAACCGGAAACCAAGCCACGTTGTTTAGTGAACTTAGAGAGTTAGTTTTCGTATACATTAGGATGTTTGTTTGTTTGTTTTAAATTCGTTTTATTATACTAGAAAAAGTTTTCTTTTTGAAACCGAATAAAGAATGTTGCTTACAGACTTTTGATTATTTGAGTATGTTACTTGTAATTTAAGCTTGCATAAAACCTCAACTATGTGACTCTGATTATGCAATTTATGACAATTTGAAGCGCATGCGCTGTTCTCAAAATCGCTAACATCAGTGAGCTGTGAGCATGATGTAAGTGAAGCAAATATGGGGCATAACTAACACAAATTTTCATATATTGTCAGAGAATAGAACAATCACGAATGAACGCTACATTAACGGGAAGGTTTGAAGAATTTCTCCAGTAAATTTGAAATTACCCCAAGGTGAATCATATTTGTAAAGTCATGCATAAAATTACGTAGCGGTTTGAAATGTCTTGTGTATAGTAAATCATTGTCTTTAGTGCCGTACTGGATCCTTGATCCCCAGTTCAGATCTTAAGCCTGATGATGATTACACGAGCTCAAAACCCTGCTCCTGAGAAAGAACGAAAAACTTAGCGAATGTTGTCCCGTTGCCAACACCGTAAATCGTTGCCAAAGCTGTCTTCATTTGTCTATTTAATTATGACTTAGTCGGTGACTGGAATCGAAGAACTTGTCGTTTGTTAGTCTAAGCGTTGCAGCTAAAGCGCTCGTAACCCGTCATCAAAGCAGTGGACTTGAAGCAAGGGGCCTCTAATCAACAGGTTATTTCGCAGATGAGACAGTCGTGGCAGCCATGAAGGCATGGGAAGAGCGTTTTTAAGTCGAATGCCTCAGGCAACTTCTATACAAAGACTAGAGAGACAAAAGAGGGAATTTTAAGCAAAGTTGCTTCAGAATTCAATACTGGCCTTTGAAATACTGTAAATTAAAATGGAATCGTTTGACGGGGATCAAACTTCCGTTAGAAATTAATTGGAAATTTAATACACATACAATCCGAAAACCATCAAATTTTTATTCCCAGCACGGACATATTACAGAAACTCTTCTACTGTCTTGACTAGGTAAAATAATTTATTGTGTTATACCCTGAAAAATAATGTAGAAAATTATCATAACTTTAGATATGAGTTTCAATGTAACTAAAAGTTAAACGTTATCACATTTTTTAGGTCTAACTATTTCATAACATGTTTTACTAATCAGTTTTATGGTGGAATTGAAAATTCAGAACGATCAGCCGAGGAGAAAATGTTGTACTAAATAAGAATCAAAGTGTGTGGCCAGTCTTCACGTAATACTTGATATTCAGACGTGACTGATCAGCATTTTCATTAGTAAAAAGCAGAAAAAATAAGTTGAAATGACTTAGTATTTTTCAACTGCAATGCAGCATTATTTTTTTCTATTTTTAACTTATTTTTTTATACAGGTATGTGAAAAATATTTCCTCTTTGGTTTGTTTCCAAAGAGCGTTTGAAATCCACCAAGATTTTTCTTACATTGGTTTTTAAAATACCAAGAACGTAGTCATAGCACGAGAGTGAGCTGTAACAATTCATTTCTTACTCCTCAAGTCCTGGTTTGCTAAAAAAAAATGTTATTGTCCTGAAGGAATTGTACTGACTGCATGTAAAATGTTTCAAGAAGCTGTCATATCAATTCATGGATGTGTTTCATCTATCTAAATCGGATTTCAAAAGCTTTCCATGTATTTTAGAACTCCAAGTGAGAATTGCATCAAATCTCCAAGTTGATGGATGAGGTTAGAAGGTTCATCAGACGTCTTAGGTGCCGGCTGCTACAACCACCCTGGGGCTCGTAAAGCTTCGAATACGACGCGCTTTTGCGTCTTCTCGATAGATTGGGTCGAAGTGACCCCAGGGTGAGTTGTCGGAGTAACTCATACTGACAACATAAAATTTAGAATCCTGCAGGCATAAATTCAAAATCCCGGCACCATAAAATTCAAAATTCTAGCACCATAAAATTCTAAAACCTTGCGCCATAAAATTTATTGCTTTCAACGCAGGAGTGTAACTCCTCTGATGAAACTCAATGAAAACATAAACGCTCAGTTTTCGTACGTGCTTGGAAAGTTAAAGAAATGCGTTGTGTCTATAATGATGCTGTATAAAGATAGAAATGCAAATAATACGCGAGGCCTAGAATGCCAAACACATGCTTTAATACCAGTCGAAGAAAACATTTTTATTGATTTAGTTCCAATATCTAAGAGAGAAGAGATCAGTACTCTGTTCAGTATTACGATTTTTTGTAACATAGATGTTAATCTTGATGTAAAATTAGGTGAAATGAACGCCAATTTAAATTGCATTCGAATGTGTCACTAATTTATTGCAGAACGTTGATTATACCCCAAGATTGACCAATGCTTAAGCTGATAAATGAAAATCCCTTGATTCAAGAACAATAATTATTTGTTATTTCAGAGATAAGCTCAAAATTTAAAATAGTATTATGAGTGTGACTGATGTATTTAATGTTAATTTAACGGGCAGATTTGGAAGAAATATGTTAAATTTAAGTAATAGAGAATTTTGAAATAATAAAAAGCTCTCAAATTATATTCCGCCTCTTTCTATTTACTCAATAATTACTTCAATGTATATTAAATAAATATCAGCTTCTTTTATGATACTTACGCGAAAATTAAAATGTCACGTGGTTTATCAAGAAAAAAGGTCACTGGTGCATTGTTAGACTCACGAAATATTTTTTCACCCATAATTCCCTAGGCACAGAATCGAACCCTCGTACATCGAATGGACTTGGAATTTACACTGCACAATTACCCTAACATTGCATGAACGCAGTTATCTTCAGTTACTATTTTGCGAAGCATGATTTTCCATTAGCTTAATATTCCACAAATGAGGCATTCCTGTCATCCGATATTCCCAGTCATTCCAATAAAGCAATATTGGAAATTTGCAAGCAAAGATCTTGTTTTCTTTGACGATTTCCGAAACCCTTAGCTGCTAAACCGACCAAAATTTGTTACTAAGCCGAACACTGAAAATTGCATCATCAAATTAGCAAAAACCCGAACAGAAGTTGAAGCATCAAGTTTCCATGATGCGGAAAACAGGCAAATCCTTCATTAATTTCTTAATAATGAAAAATATTACAATAGTGTCATATTAGCATACTTTTCGGTTTTGTATTTTGATTTAATGACTGTAATATAGAACTGAATAAATTGGAATTTGGTTCAAATTTACTCAGTTCATTTCCGTAGCATATTTTGGGATGGTGAGTTATTCTTGCGCTGATTCTAATATCTGCTGTAGATTTCACCACACTAAATTTGGCTCACATTCTCGTCAATAACATAAAAAAGATAATACTAAAATCAATGAACACAAATGGCTTCCCTGCAATGTTTCTTGACAAAAATGCATGTATATACATATATTCCATATATACCTCGAAACAGCAGAATGCCTAAACTTGTGTCTTTACAACCTACTGTGCCTAGACCTATGTCTTGACCACCTTCTGTGCCTAGACCTGTGTTTAGACCACCTTCTGTGCCTAGATCTGTGTTTAGACCACCTTCTGTGCCTAGACCTATGTTTAGACCACCTTCTGTGCCTAGACCTGTGTCTTGACCACCTTCTGCGCCTAGACCTGTGTCTTGACCACCTTCTGTGCCTAGACCTGTGTCTTGACCACCTTCTGTGCCTAGACCAGTCGTTCAGAACGTAGAACTCCTGAGAAGAATTTCCGCCGGTCACATGAAACTTGTGGACCAACACCAGTTGGAAGCGAGTCATACATATATGGCATGGATGAACAATAGTCCGAGTTCTAAATTAACTTGTCCATCAGAATTTTGATAACTTCACTGCCTGGAAGGCATACGTACTCTCACGACTGAAGAATTGGATGATATAAGTTTTGAACAGTTTTGTTGCATTCGTTTGAATGAAATGACTTGCATTCGAAATGGATACTCTGGCCGCTGCTTCGAGCAAGTCTAAGGACCCTAATAGCTCTCGTACGTTACTTTGGAGAGGAAGTGTGAAGACTGGTCGGAGTGGCAGGTACAGGATGCGTTCATCTTTCAATGTAAATACTATTACGAAGTTTAAAATTATCTGAACATGAGACGTCGTTTTAGCTTCACTTCATCGTGTATAAAGATACAAGCTTAAAGTTATTGCAGTTTTGAAGGCATAAAATCTACAAGTGGACTTGATCTCAGTAACCCATAGATGAAAAATCTGTCAGTAGACCTCATTTTAGTGTCTTGTAAATGAGGGAAATCCACCCGTACACTTCCTCCTAATGACCCGTAGATAAATAGCCTATGTCCCTAGACATAATCCCAGTGGTCCGTAGAAATGAAATCTGACCCTGGACTTTATCCCAATGGACTGTTCGGTGGAAATCTGTCTGTAAAATTCATTCCAGTGACCTGTGGACATGAAATCTGCTCCTAGACTTTATCCTGATGGGCTACTGGAAGGAAATCTGTCTGTAAAATTCATCCCAGTGGCCTGCGGACATGAAATCTGCTCCTAGACTTTATCCTGATGGGCTACTGGAAGGAAATCTGTCTGTAAAATTCATCCCAGTGGCCCATGGACATGAAATCTGCCTGTACACTTCATCCCAATATCCCGTCACGCTTGGGTTCAACCCTATTTTACTGTACGCGCTCACATGTACAGTGAAAATTATGTGACCAGTTCCTCAAGAGATATTTCCATAATTTCAGTTAATGGCTGAAAATTGGAGCTGGGGACTGGGCCATTAACTATGAACCACAGGGGTGAGTTCAGTTGTCTGGAGCGCTCATCTCTATTCAAATGCACACTGTTGTTGCTCAGCACAATATTAGAGAATATTAGCTGATATTAGAGGATATTAGAAGATATTAGAGGATATTGAAGAATATTAGAGGATATAAAGGATATTAGAGGATATTTGAGGATATTATAGGATATTATCAGATATTAGAAGATAATACAGAATATTACAGGATATTAGAAAACCAAATAATAGTTAATAATATTCTCAAGTATTACAAGACAGTAAGGAATATTAAAGGATATAAAGAATATTAGAGGATATTAGAGAATGTTAGAAGATATTAGACAACATAGGTGATATTATTATGCACGCCACCATTAGAGAACTTTGGTTTGGGTTATTACTTGGTTGTATGCAAATAAGAATTAGTTCCTATCATGTTGAAATCACCGCCAAAGCTTGGAAATTATGTAAAGGCATCATGCATCAATTACAAATCATTCATCACCAGGTTGGTCGACTGCTATCACCAGCTTGGTCGACTGGTGAGCGAATCTGCTTTCGAGCGGGAAGACCCGGGTTCGAATCCCGCTGCTGACATGGTTGACGCGGCTAGAAATACGGCATGGGACTTGGGTAAACAATCGAATAATTATCGAAGTAATTATCCGACCCAAGAATGGGCCAGAAGGTTCGTTCCTATAGCATCATTCTATTCTATTCTATTCTATTCTATTCTATTCTATTCTCATTCTATTCTATTCTATTCTATTCTATTCTATTCTATTCTATTCTATTCTATTCTATTCTATTCTATTCTATTCTATTCTATTCTATTCTATTCTATTCTATTCTATTCTATTCTATTCTATTCTATTCTATTCTATTCTATTCTATTCTATTCTATTCTATTCTAACTTCTGATAAATTCTCTATAGTAATGTCCGAGACATATGCATAGTTTTTCTCGACGAATGGAGCTTGTTTGTTTAGAAAATAAGATGGATTACAATGAATACATTTATTTTCAAGCGCATTTCTCCTTCCTTCACTCCTGAAGTGAGCGGTGGCATCATCCACTCGTACACTACGAGACAACCATGGATGCACACAACTGGCATCATCCACTCGTGCACTACGAGACAACCATGGATGCACACAATGGCATCATCCACTCGTGCACTACGAGACAACCATGGATGCACACAATTCGTATCATCCAGTCGTACACTATGAAACAACCATGGATGCACACAACTCAAATGAAGGAGTCTCAATCTACCATTGCTTCTTTGAAAACTACTGCTTCTTATTGGAATTCGAAGGCAAAGTTATTTTTCATTTTTTTTATGAGGTACTATTCTTAAATTCAAGTTTTTTCTATATTGCCCACAGCTACTGTACATGGAGACTGCTTGATAATCGTAGTGAATGAATATCTTACGAAAATCTAGATCAGCTTAGGATGTTTTTTCTTTTCCTAGACACTGGAAAAACTACGAATGAAAAAACAGTATCAGATAGAAAATATTCAATAACGAATTATATCATCTAATACGGGTAAGAAAATACGCATGAAAATGATGTTTTTGTTGCCATTATAAAAGTTATGTCATTTGTAAGTCTCTTTTTTCCATAAAATGTAGTTCCCTTTTATATTAACTTCCATTATGAATCAAATAAAGCGACTGCCTGCAATCAATAAAGTACTCTCAAACACGCAAGATACTGAACACAACTCTATGAGTTGATTATTTACTCCCTTTTGAATTTGGTCTTCCAGCAAAAACTGTATCCAAAGATCCAAAGCTGGACTAACTTTGTGGTGCCTAAGTCGAGTAACTTTGCCCTGGCCGCAAACTTACCAGGAGCTTGTGAGCTGCACTGTGTGTGCACTGGAGGAATTGCACGGTTTTGTTGGCAGTGATTGCGGTATAGCATGTCCGGCCGGCCGTACTGTGCTGGGTCAAGTAAAATGATCTCGCTCATTTCCAGGTTCAATGAAAGTGAAATAGAATTAAAAACGAAAAATGTGTTTTTGAAACGGTATGTTTGAATTAAGCAAAATGGCAGATCATGTGTGCAAGTCCATTTCAGAAAAAAAAAACATTTTTTTATTCTTTTCGTATATACTGAGTCTTCAACAGAGTCAGATCATTTTATCGCATCCTGTAGTGAAGATAATTTCAGTTGTTTATTATTATTTTTTATATTTTATACCGATACACAATCTGAGAAGTGCACTCTTCCACATATAGAATATATAAATTTTACCATTTGTGTGAAACATTTATTCAGCCAGCTGGTTTTGTAAAATATGCGATATTCTTCCAAGTAAAATAAGTGAATAAATAGACCTTTTCTATTTCATTTCAGTGAAATCTATTCTCATAAAATATACTGGTAAAGCAAGTAATTTGTCAGCCCTTTACTTAAGAAGAACAGTAAAACTTCCAGTTTATCGAAAACTATTTTTTCTCCTATAGCATCAATGCCCTAAAAATGTACCATCACATGTAACCAAAAACAATTACAATTCCCAGAGCTGAAATGTTTTAATTTTTGTCTAAATATCAACGTGGAAATCGAAAAATTTCGGGTTTTCATTTCAAACATCAATGAGTCAGAGACAAAGCTCGGTTGTGGATGCAATATACGTAAAATAACATATTATGTAAGTAAACAAATTCATTCTCTTAAGTTTTGATACTGCGCTGCAAATGTAGCCCTTATTGCAACAAATGTATTCTATATATATACTCAATAACATTTGAATTAAGCGTGTCATGAACATGGTCCTCGTAACGTAGCAAAATTATTTTAAACCTACACATGAATTACTTCATTTTGAATGTCCTGAACATTGTCTTTGTATTATAACGAAATCGTTTCATATATACTCATTTATGATTTAATTTGGATTTTATCTGAATATTTTGTCTCTAAAATGACAAAAAAATCTATGTTTACTCACTAATGGTTTTATTTAGAGCGTCTTGAACATGTAATTTGTATTACAACATAATCTTTCCATACTTCATCTTTAACAGCTCCATTTTGAGTCCCCTGTAATTTTAACCTATGTTACAATTCAAGACAACCTTTCTGTCGGACTCTGTAGTGGCAATTCTGAACTAAATCTTTCCCTCAAGAATTACCCACATGCCTTCAGACCTCTTGTGCACAACAATTTCTATTGTTCAACCTATTTTTCATTTTCTCACTTTTACCTCAAACAATTCTTTTGGCACTGGTATATAAAAATAAAAAGGCAAAAATTATAGCCAAATTCCAAATCAATCATAACGCAATGTACGTACTAGATGAGTATTGCTTGTATCGTTGTGCTTGATAAATGTTATTTTAGTTTTGATTTGGACACTACTCTATAGTGATCTATTTATTTAGCCTTATTCCAATTGAAATTGAAAACCTTATGAGATGAATTCAATATTTGTACGAAACCTAATTTTAAAGGCTGCTGACATCTGATCCAAGTGATACAAGTAACAAAAATGTAACTCAAGATATTTTGAAGTCTATCGCTGACCTGCAGCAATTCACTTTCCCTAATTTCGCCAGTCATTTTGACGTCGAGTTACAACTTTCAATTGGTTTCCAGGCGCCGGCCAAATGTTCTGAGAAGTGGAGAAGAATAAAACTGTTTCTCCAGGCCTCCAGTCGTCTTCCAGGATCCATTGCAAGCTCACAAGTTGATGTGTAAACTTTGCTCGTGAACTTGCTCCTTGTTGTCCCTGGACGACCTTCGAAGTAACTGAAAACTGATCACTATTCAGACGCTCGACTGACAATTTTAAAATTTCAATTGAAAATTGATGAAACTCCAGCTATAAAATTGAAACGGAGAAAAACTTATGACAAAATAAAATCACAAAGAACATGTTAGTTCAAGCTATCTTGTGAATCTAATCACAGATTTTTAGGTGGAATGTTTCGTTGCTGGCGAAATGAATGAAACTATCTAATGGAAAAAATATTCTGTAAAATCTATACTATAATAAAAGCCGCGTCCGTCTGTCGCTGTGCCACACTCCTCTAATCAATAGTTTTGATAGCAACAAGAATAAAGCTTAAGAAATGCACTAAATCATTCTATTGCATTATTTTTCTGTGGCAATTCAATTCCCTTTCACCTGTATTATGGTATCCAGAATACACAATCGGTTTAATTTTACAAAGAAAAATTTTCTTTTGACCTTTTTCTGTAGAAATTCATCATTATGCTTTGATATCTTAAATTGATAATGCGAAAAGAAATGTTTTAAATTAGTTTGACCAGTAACCTGGCTACCACTTAGTATAAGGCCAAAGATTTTGGAAATTGAGTTTTTATTTTCGGAATTGTGATTTTCTTGAAAAGCTTCAAAGAGATAGAGAATATTTCAGAATAAAATTCCAGCAAAAAAGGCCAACATGGATAGAACCGTGTCCAACCGTAAGAGAGAAGTAGCAAGACTTCGACAGCAAGAAAGACACCGAAGACTATCGGACGAACAACTCGAAATGGCAAGACGAAGCAATGCTGTTCGCATGGCAAAGTTAACGGGTACACATTGCACTAGACAATACAATGCATTGTATTGTCGGTACTAAAGGCACCGGATCACTATAAAGTACGCCATTTCTTCCGTTATTAGCTTTCTTCTCCCACTTGGCCCTGTTATTGGTAGATAAAATGGAAAATGAAAGTTCTGTATACATTCATGAAAAATATTCAGAATTTGATATTACCACGGGTAAAAATGAAAAATGTATTTTACTTTATAGATCCTGAATTTTGCGAGTACACATTTCACTAGTGAAAATAATTTTGAGAGGATATATTTTAAGTCCTTTCACGCTTTTCAGTCCTTTTTGCACAACCAAAGCAACACAAATTTCTACATTTTTTGCTGGGCTTGTCATGCTCAAATACTCCCCTTGAAAAAGACTTTTTACACCAGGAAAGTCAGGCTTGCGGTTCACAAGTTTTAATGCACTTGCTATTCTAAACCGGAGCGACGCTAGGGAAACTCAGTATCCATGATACAATAACGGTTGGTTGTCCCACATCTTCCTTTTTCTTGAACCAAGTTTATCATTTAATAGCGAACCCAATTACAATGAAATTCAAGTACATACCGCGATTCTAATGCAAGTGGCTCCCATTACTCCTCCTATCATTCATTTGGGAAAAAATACAACCTTTCAGCATAACTTCTTTTTTTGCTTTTCAAAAACTTTTGAAAAAAGGAGCTTTTGTTACCGCACTCTCTATTTGGCTCAAACAATTACATATATAACACTGTATTAATCATAACACATAGATGTATTATGCTAGTTATTTACTCTAAGCTCCTACAATCAATATTTATAAAAATAAAAAAGAGTGACCTTATCACAGTGAAGGTAACATATTTCCATAATGGTGCTACGAGCCAAAAATTAAGGTAGGAAAATCATCAGTGCTCGAGCGAGAGATGCACGGAGTGCGCTTATATTAAACAAAATAGTCTCCATTTCTGTGAGGCAACAGGCGCATGAAGCCGTAATTTCTAAAACAGGACATAATTAAGAGGAACCTGATGTAGGCTAGGGCAAAAAAACTAAGAAGGCTTTGTAAAAAAAACTGCCCTATGCCTTTTTTTCCAGCAGATTACTAAAGTATTCCATCCTCAAACACGGCACTTCAAAAGTCTACGGAGCGCGCATGCTTAATTCTAGCTTGCATATGGACATTATATAATCTGGCAGATGCTGTAGCTCTGCACAATATGGAAATGTTCTCTGCGCTGCATAAATATTTTCCCTGTTAATTTTCACAATTTCTAATGTTTTATAGGTATACTAACCCAAATTGTTTCGAATAACATTTTTAATAATAACAATGAAAGAGAATCCATCCGCTAGTGTACCGGTTCATTCAAGAATATTGTTATGTACAGGCGATTTTTAAGTAGCCACATAATGCATAAAATGGAAGAGCACGACATTGCATTTGTGTGAGCTTCAGAGAAATGAGTGAAGTTGATTAGAGTTTATGACATGTTACACAGAAAGACAACTCGATGTTTCAATGATCCTTCCATCTAATACGAGGGATGAGCAAAAATTTACTGATACTTCATATGATAATCTTTTTGATTCTTTACATAACGATAACTAAAGCTTAGTTGAGGAGTCAGTAAATCATTTGCATTTTTCTGAGAAGTTCTTTTGTATTGAATGTTCCCCTGAGAACGAAAATATTTGCATTAAAATATGGTAATCTGCAGTGACCGAAGTTATCTACTGATGGAGAACTTTAGAATCCAAATCAAGTTTGAAGCTACAAATTTACCAGTCTTCATGTAATTCATTGTAAAAAACAATCATACTTGAAGTCAATAATTTTCATCATAATTGGGAATCTCACCTTGCATTGAGTCTCAGTATGATAAAAACACGAAGAAATTACTCTACCACTGTAATTGGAGAAAAATTCTTGGATCATGGAAGACACAAGGGAAGTATTACTACGTGGTATGAATGCAAAACCCAAATAAAGTTACATCCGTAAAGTCATTTCCGATTTATAAGATCGTTGCACGAATCTCACGCCGAATATTACGACTTTCTGAGACACTGAATAAAAACTATAAAGGATTCGTGAGGTTGTTTCATTTCTATCTTTATTCATAAATCGAACGAATTTCATATTTATAATTTTCATAATACTTTCATGTCTCAGCATGTATTGAACATAAATATGATGGAAACCCAAAGAAATAGTTCAGACTTTGTCATTTTTATGCAATCAAATCCATCATATCAGGAACACGTTAAGTATTGTTTATGAAGTATGAACACAATACCTGATAAAATTTACACCAGTAAAGTAAGGTATGATTTGAGAGGTTAATAATTGTTGCCCGAGTTCTGCATTGATCTTCACTCTCGATCTTCTTGTAAGGACTACTAGGGAGCATTTAGTTGCTAATTTTTTCAAGGAAAATAAACAGCCCCTCCGAAACAAAGATGGGTTGTATATACAGAGAGGTGTGTAGTAGACTCTACTCTTTTGATGTGTTTTATACCACATGGATTGAAGTAGGACCTCACGTATCACTTTTTCAAATCAAATCGCTCACGTGAACAAAACCCGTATGTGCAAAAAGAGGTTCCACTTACAATATCTTCAATAACATTTTGTGATTATGTATAAGTTCAGAGCAGAGGAAACGCTCAACAAGTACTGTTACCTCATAATATCTTTCTGTTTCTTTATTGCATTTGGCTTACTTTTCCTGCAGCACAGCAAGCAAATTTCCTTTCTGTCTAAGGCTACCTCAAATACGGCGGAATTGGAGCGAGAATTTCTGCAGAAAAACGAATGGGAGAAAAGCAAGAAAAAAAAATCTCGAGCACAATTCTATACTCCAGCCTCGCGCCTGTGATCTTGATTGTATGTAGATCAAGAGCAGAAAACTCACTCGAAGAATTATTATGATAATAAATTACTATAATTAAATTTAAAAGCATACGTTCGTGCATATATACATCTAAAAATTCATTCACTACAAGAATAGATAATGCGCCCGAAAAAATTTCTGAAGCACCTTAACAGTAATTTGAATATTTTCTTGCTTTTTTTAATTATGCATGGACCATTTTTCTCCTGCTGATGGGTTCTTCTGAGCATTTGAATGCAAGGAACAAAGCATGCACGACACAGATCAGGTCAAAGTGTCCTGAAAATTCGTGTTTGTCTGCTGGTGTTCGCCGGGCTGAACTTTTCCGTAATCCAGAAAAGTTCTTCTTTTTCTTGAGCACCGAAATGCGTGTTGACACTTGACTTGTGTTGACACTTGTATGTGCCCTGACACACAGATATGTGTTGACACTTGTATGTGCCCTGACACACAGATATGTGTTGACACTTGTATGTGCCTCGACACACAGATACAGTAGGTGTTGACACTTGTATGTGCCCCGACACACAGGTACAGTATGTGTTGACACTTCCATGTGCCTTGACACACAGATATGCACGTGTATGGACCCCGACACACAGATACAGTATGTGTTGACACTTGTATAGGCCCTGACACACAGATATGTGTTGACACTTGTGTGTGCCCCGACACACAGAAATATCACAGAAATGTGAAGATACGAGCCAGTGGTCTAACACACATATGGCCCCTATGTTTTTGCCTGCATACATTTCATGACACACATAAATACTGAATAATGAATTCATGTCGAAGAAAATATTTTTCAATCCACACTACGTGTATTTAGAAACTAGAATTTAGAAACACAGAATTAGTCCACGGACTATGAGTTAAAATACGGAGGATAATAAAACAATCTTCCTCAAATGCTATTGGTTGCATCACATGTTTGATATTACATGTAGAATTTAATATAACCTACAGAATTTATGGTTTACTGAGCTAGTTTAAGACATAATTTTAGGGATGATTTTCCAAAGTCCTATGATATTTCATACGGAGATGCCTCAATGTAATAGGACCTCTTTTACAACTCAAAATTTAAAATTCAGGCTTCTAGAATGAAAGACACGGATTTATTAAATTCCCCTCCACTTGCAGCCCTGCTGGCATCTAACGAAGTTCCTGCATCTTTCCTGAGTGTCGTAAACTGTTAAGATGTATTCTTACTTCATCATCTTCTCACATGCTGATTAATTTTACTGAAAACGCTTATTTTTTGCAGCCCGAACCGTGGAATCTAACACAAGTTTAAAATTATAATTGGAATGTTCATTTCGACGCACAAGAGTACTGATTGAAAATAAGTATCGTGTAAACGGTCGCCAAAACTGTTAGCAGATGCTAAGTAATCAGAAACATCCTTATGGAGTTGCGTGCTCAGGTAAATGCTGTCTCTACAAGCAAGAGAGAGAAAATCGTTGATGTACTGGAAAGAAGCTCTGGAATAACTTTTCAGCCTTTCAATTCTTGCACCTCACTGAGCACTGAAGAAGATAATTAGAGTTTTGAGGGTCATGTGACGTAGGCGACCGCACATGATGTCCCACGTCACTTCTCTGTCATATTTGCATCCCTAAATAATATCGGCAGATGTTGGCGTCACATTGGTGCGTCATATTTGTGTCTCTAAATAAGGATGGTGCCACATTGCTGCGTCATATTTGTATCCCTGAATAAGGTTGGCGCCACATTGGTGCGTCATGTTTGTATCCCTGAATTAGGTCTACAGAAATCAGCGTCACATTGGTGCGTCATGTTTGTATCCCTGAATAAGGTCTACAGAAATTGGCGTCGCGGACAAAGTCAGACGCGGCTAACAAGATCAGAGAAGCGAAGGAAGGTTCTACTCGTGACGGCTGCCACCTGAACGGCAGCCTCATATTACAGGGCACCTCAGTGAGGCAGCAGGACAGCAACCTGACAGTTTGGCTGGAGACGATCTGGCTGGACACGACACTAACTGAATCTTGTCTAATGTTAATACCTGATTGGCTGGCCGGCGTCAGAACTTGATTGGTTCCAAATCTGGCTGGCGTTAACACTTGGTTGGTTCCGAATCTGATGGAGCTAAATATTGATTTGTTTCGAAACTGGCTGGTACCAGAATTTGATTTAGTCTAAATCCGGTTCCTGTTAATACTTGATTTGTTCTAAATCTGCCTGGTGCCAGAACTTGATTGGTTCCGAACCCGCTTGCTGTTAACACTTGATTGATTCTAAATCGGCCGGGTGCTACAACTTGATGCTTTCCTAATCTGATAGGTGCCAGACCAGACATGAATATGACTGGAAACGGATAGAACTGAATCGAAATCTGTCTATTTAAGAATCTTACAAGATACGGATCTAATCGAAAATTTAATCTGATTGAATATGAATTCGTGTGAGATAAATGACAAGTTCAAATAATACATGTGATATACATATATTCGCGAAACTAAGCATCTTTCATTGCATCCATGCTGTCATAAGTATAAATAATTGCTAAAAAATAAACGTTCGTCCTCAAGTACATGTTTTGCTCTATCAAAATAGAGCTCATGAAATTTCGTGATCATCTTTGTTACGTAGATTACATGGGCATTTATTTGCATAGCTTCATCAACTACTGATGTATTACTTCAAATGGCAAAAGGTCAGCATCGCTCCATCCACTGCAACTTTTCGATCGAACATGGGTATCATCAAATGTACCAAAAATGCAGGAGTTTCATCAACTGCTTGTTTATCCTTTAAATATGGACATCTTCAACCTACCATGAGTGTACCAATCACTCAGAGTGTACGTATCCTCCTGTACCCTTGTCCTACGTAATCTTGTAATGGGTCCTTTTCCCTTAAAAACGCCTGAAGAACCACAAACATCCAAGTAAAATTTATCAAGTGCCTGTGTTCCAGCAGTTTTTTGAACTACGACAAAATGTAGACACTGCAAAAAATTTTCCAGCATCTGATACATGGTCGCACACAACCGCAGGTCACGACGACTGAAGCTAAACGAACAAACGAAAACGTCACGTCGCTAATGCGTCGCAGCTTTAGAGAGCCTCTCCAGGATGTTCTTCAATTTCGAAAAGTATCAGGTTTTTGGCGCAGATGAGAAGTGAGAGGCGTGATGTTCATGTTAGATCTACACCAAAGGGCGCGGTGGCTCTAAACTTTTGATCCTCGTTTCTTCACGAGTGAGAGAGAGCTCAAGTATGTAGCTACTCTTTCGTTTTTTAAACGGCGTTAATCTTTTCGTTACTGTAATTAAAATCTATTGAAGATTTTGTTCGAATAATCTAGTCTGAAATATAGGACGAATAGAATTGAGGATGCAGAGAGAGGAGATACTGAACCACCCACTTTTATGCCATGCTTAATTTAACACATTCATTGCGGTTGCCTAGCCGGTGCAAATCTTTACTTTGTACATACAGTCACTAGAAAGCTTTGAAAAAAATTACAGAACTTGACCTGAGTGACCCACCGGTGGGTCATACCGCAATGAATGTGTTAATAAAAGTGATATAGATTCGATTTCATCATTATAATCTGTGGGTACATGGCAAATATAAAGTCATGCAGCAGTGCTGACTGATATTCGCCATGAATTCCATCACCATAAACACAGGTCAGACTCCCCTTTAGAGGCGTAATAAAAGAAAGACATTTTGTGGCTCGTTGAAAACTGATAAACTGTCGTGGTAGCATAGAGGACGACAGGACTTTTGTCAACAATCACTCAAAATGAGTTCGACGGTCTAGTTTTGCCATCTTCTATGTCAGTTTCTTAATGAAGTCTCACATCACCTGCATGTGATGCACGGTCATCCCCTGAAACTGTCCACAAATTTAACATGGTGGCTCAGAAGCAGAAATTTACAGATCGATGGCTCGTTGAGCAGCCAAACAGAGCAAAATATTCTTTCTTCTATAGATCCTTAAAGAGTGTTTAGAAATAATAGGTTAAGATATAGATATTTATCTTTATTTCACTGTTAGATCTCCTATAGTAGTAAGAGAAAGTATAAATAGTGATTGAGATAAGTCCTAGACTCATAAGTGTACGCATAGGAGCGGTCATTTATGGACAATAAATTTTATCCTTATCCTACTGTAAATGACAATACACCACGCTAATTTAATGAAAAAGTCGTAGATAAAATAAATCACCTTTAAATTCAGTATGTATAAAAAAATCAAAATCGAGTTTCTTCGACGCACGCAATGTTTAGAAGCGTATTTACGAACTCTAGTAACTTGTAAGAGTGTTTAGATATGGAATTACCTTTAAAAAATTTGTGTTCTGAACATATACTAAACATTAGTTTTGAATTCAATCACTACTTTGAGAATCGTTCAAAAGTTAATTCTCCCAAAACTCACAACTATTTTAATTTTATGATAATTAGCAGATGAAATTTGATGATAAAACCCTACATTACAGGGATACATTTTTACTCATAGGTGACTGATACTCATCATTTTAGGGGCAGGAAAATGTTCGAAGTAAGAATAATGTATTTTTTCTCTTTAGGCTCTTCTCTGCGTTTTCTAGAATTTTTCCGAACGAATCAAACCACAGAAGATTTCAAGGATTGATTAGAATTCTTTCGTACGATGAGCACAACTTTTGTGTTCTCTTTGAGAATTAATGGACGCTTCATTTCAAGAAACGGAGACGAAACGAGCCTCGTTAAGCTCAAAAAGAATTAAATAACTCAGCACAAAACTTTTCACTTTTAGAAATATTTCCCCTCCATCTAGAGTCGGCTAAGCTTTGGAACGGTTCAAAAATACGGCAATACAAATGACCTCCTGTAAAATACATCAGCATTATAATAAAGAAAGTAAACAGGTTGCACCTCGAAAGCTGAGCACAGTGCTTGCCTTAGATAACCCTATTGTATCAAAGTTACGACGGCAATTTGCACGTGATCGCCCTATAACTTTCCGAAAAAGTGATAAAGTTTTGCGGCAGAGTTTGTGACGCGCCACGGAATTTGGATCTCGTTGAAACAACGAAACTGCAGACCACCAAAAAAATAAACGATGCTCTGAATGAGCGACGATATCAACTTTTACGAGCTGATGAAAGGAATGCATACACTCCGCTGGGTTGTATCTCTAAATGACCAGCTAAAAATCCTCCCACGGAGAGATCGATAGCGTATTTTACTCGTATTTGATGACGGGAAAGTTCAGAATTTCTAGAAAGTTCAGCCCTGATGTTGTATGAATTTTGATTCTCTTGTAGTGCGATAAGGTTCATAAATTGTTGGCTTTACTGTATGACTAAAGCAACGTTCTTTTAATACGAGAAAACCTTAAGCCTTCGACCGTTCTCCATTTGGTTAAGTCTCTACTTTAAATTCCTTTTAGTTTTTCTTTAAGTTTGTTCTGGGTTTACCTTTTCATTTCCTCGTCACATTCGTGGAGAATTTATTTTTACCTTCTATTGAAATTTGTTGTTTGATGTTTTTCCTCTGCGTCAGTTGGGGAATTGTTTTTGTATTTTTTCTTTCTCTTTTTAGTTTTCACGTTTCTCGCCTTGTTCTCCCTTTCGTTTCCAGTTCAATTTCTATTCTAATCTGTGTGTCAGAGTTCCATGTTCAATTTCTATTTGCTTACTCCACGTTCATGGCAAATATCATTTTTGCTCTCTTTTTTCATTTCCCACTGGTTTTCCATTGTAACTTTTGTTTCATCTTCAACGCGTTCTTCTTTTTTTGGCATCTATTATATGTAAATTATGTTCATCCTTCCTGCAGACGTTCGTTTCTGGTTTTCTTTTTGTGTTTTCTTTATTTGAACTCATGGTTTCCCTTATTGCCCCCAATCTTTATTCATTGCTTTTTTATTTTTGTGTGTCCTCTCTTTCGATCAGTTCCGGATTTCGTACTCCTTTTTCGAGTGCATCTAGTTTATTTGCGGTTTTCTTGTTTCCTTTCGATTTCGTCTGTATTGGTTTTTTCTTATCGATTTTGGAGTATATTTGGCTTTCTTTTCGCTTACTCTCCAATTACTGTGCTCTGCATTTTCTCTTCGCTGTCTCACCAAGTGTACCTAGCGTTTTTTCTAAGCTGTCTCACCAAGTGTGCCTAGCGCTTTTTCTTCGCTGTCTCACCAAGTGTGCCTAGCGTTTTTTCTTCGCTGTCTCTCCAAGTGTGCCTAGCGTTTTTTCTTTGCTGTCTCACCAAGTGTGCTTTGCGTTTTTCTTTGCTTTCTCACCAGGTGTGTTTAAGCAGCACAGCCACTTGCTGCTCAGAAGACGCCGCTCACAACACGTTCCAATTAAGTTGTCTTCCTAACAAATGGCCTTGTACCTTGTGACTCTCCAGCCAAACGCCCAAATGTTTTTCATTTCATGTATTTGTTACTAGAGGTAAATTTATTGTTTTTTATTGCGTGTTAGAATAATTCTTTTCAAGATGCAAAAGCAGTACGAAAAAATCCCTAAATTTTAGCCCACTTTAAAAGGTTTCCTTTCACATTTGTTTCCTCATATAAGCAAACTGACGCTAATTTAAATTTAATGTTATTGTTTTTAGAATGATTAACGTTATCAGAACACCCTAAAAACTTAATATTAAAGTTATTTTATAAGCGAAATGGTGTTGTAGATATATATATATATATATATATATATATATATATATATATATATATATATATATATAATATATATATATATATATATATATTATGAAGATTTTTTGTTTTGTGATGGTATTTTCACCAGCAGACTACTGAAGTAAATAAGACATCTGTTTTCAATTAAAATTAGCCTCCAATAAGTACCAGGGGGTATGATTATGAATTAAAAAGGAAAATGTTTTCCAGTGAAACTACACTGTGTTCAGAAAACCTTAACATATTCGTTAGCATTTGGGAGACCGTCCTGATTTTTTTGAAAAACTGTGTTCGAACGTATGTAAATTAAGCTAGAAATTTAAGTGCGATGACTAAAAAATCTTTCATTTTACTATATCACAAAAATCTTACAATTTCACTGAATGTTTTCCCTTACTCGTGTCAAGCAAATCTTTTACCTAACCGTACCAGAAAAATGTTCGTGTAGTCTACCGATAAATGAAATAATTTGGGCCTTTCATTTTATTTACAGTTAAAAACAGCTTACTCCCCTGAGCCCTACTGGTAGAAATCTATTTTGTCATAGAATGCCAGAGCCAGAAACGAACCAAGCCTCAGAGATCTAAACTTTATTCCCATACGCACCAAAAAAAGAACACCACAATTTCTATGAGCCGTCTTTCAGAAATTCAACACTAAATTTCATCAAAGAGGGGCCTCCAAAATCAGACCCGCGGCTTCTTCTTTTTGTTTGTGTGTCTTTGGTATTTCGAAGCTCCCTCATTCTGGAGGACAAAATGTGATCCCTGCGGAACAGCGGGCACAAGTTTTTCCCCTAGGGCACACCACTCTCTCACAGCGCAGGACTGTAGGATTCTGCTTGCTCCACTGAAGAAGCGAACTCAGGTTTAGAGAAAAGCCTAATGGCAACTCAAATGACGACTAATGTTTAAAGGTAAATGTTCAAAATATAGAGGTGATGGCTTTCAATAAAGCAATTATTACTGTAGAAAAGGATGAATCGCTATTAAATAACGGCTCGTTTGCGCTCGAAGAAAAATACTAAGTACTTTGATGTATATGATTTAAACACTTTGTGTTCTGAATTTTCAGTGTCGAAAAACATACCAAGTTATGATAAAGGAAAACATTACAAGCTATGATGTTGATTGAATATATTCGTGGGGCAATTGCGTAGGAGTAAACATTGCTAGAAAAACATTCCAACACTAATTGACAGTTAAATAAACATTTTCCTGTCAGTACTCGAAAGATATCAAAATAGTTGAACAATTTCTTAGAACTTTAGCTTATTTGCAAATTGGCAAGAAAGATGAAAATTAATTGTTATCTTTTTTCAATAAAAAACTTTGTAAATTACGGTATAAAAGTTATTTGATTTTATCACTTTTGTCCTTCGCCGTTTGCTTTTTAGTTAAAACCACTAACATGAGCAGCGATACTGATCAACAACGCAGCCTTTCATGACGTTACAAAGCGGAATTCCCTTTGAAACCAAAATACGAAATCATTCAGCTGAAGTAAAAATCCAACATTCCGTAAAAGAGTTCATTTTCAATTGAAGGTAAAGCCCGTAGCTTCCAGAAGAGAGGACCCGGAGGCGCGCCAAAGAGTACTGATCCCTACAACAGCCAGCGAGCTCTCACCAGCGTTGCCATGGCAACCTCCAACACCTGTTGACCGCAAACTCATGGAAGCCCATTTTTCCTAAGAGCAAGATTAATTTGAGCTGGTAGTGTTTGTTGAAGTCCTACAGTAATGTAGTGAAGTGCTTAATGGCTTTCTGTGTGTTACGCCCTCATTAAGGTACTTTTCCGAACGATAATGACTTGCATGTCGGGGGATCAAAACCAAGTTTATCAACAAATGTTAGGGGATGATCAAAAGCACCAGTTATTAAATTTTAAGTCTTAATGGTGGTGAAATGTTTTCTCCGTAGCGACAGAGATTATCACGTAGGTAAGTCGTGAGCAAGTGAGAGGAGACTTCACGTACGATGATAATGTGAGATTAATGGTTTTAATGATGTTCTTGTTTTAACTACGAAAGCTAACTTCCTTCCAGGTTAATTTCCATGCTTGCTGACTTCCATGCTTGCTAACTTCCATGTTTGCTAACTTCCATGATTGCTGACTTCCATGCTTGCTGACTTCCTTTTACTTCCCTCACCCACCCAATGTCTCCCCATCATTTCCTCCACCCACTTATTATCACCCTGCACTTCCCTCACCTGCTCAAAATCCCTCACAATTTCCTCACTCGCCCAATAACCGTCTCAATTTCCCTCATCCATCCAATATCCGTAGTGACTTCCCACCATTCTCCTGATCACCCTACGCTTCACCCCTGGCACTTCATTCACAACGGCAGCAACTCTCGCAGCAAATTGACATCTAGACTTCAATACTAGAACGGACGTTCCGACTCGGCACTACACAAAGGAAATGTATTAGCTTCCCACTCCACAAGAGAATGTGTGTGTTTTGATTTTAGTGTGTAAGTAAGATCTTTTCATTGAGTGTCGTGCAAAAAATGTTCATAATTTTTTGCAACGGGTTGTATATTGTGTTTTCTGTCAATATTATCCTTTGGTCTAGGCTATTTCAAAAAACATAGGGTGTGGCAAAATGACTTCTCTTTTCGAAGCAAAATGCATTGAAAAAAGCAAGTCATGTTGTTGCACCTTGTATATCTTATTAATCTTCCCGTTAAGAATCAGAAATATTGCACTGAAGTACTTCCGAGCGCGAATCTTAATGTCATGTGCGGACCCTGCATCTGCTGGTTAGGGTATCTCATTCTAGAAAAAAGAAAATACTCTGCATTTCTAATGAAATCAATACTTGATATTTGATACAGCATAGTTTTTCCAGCGAAAACCTTGGACTCATCTTCTTTAACAAATGTAGGACACCGATTGCATTTTCACAAGTCTAGTCTAGAGCTAAGTTTTTGAAAGGATTGGATCAATTGTATGTGTTACATTTCTTCCTTGATCAAGAGGATGGCCATTTTCAGGTGCACTATATATATCTACAGAAGAAGAAGCTTCTCATTTCTTGCACTTCAATACTCTTTTTTGTAAACATGCATTCATTTTTGATGACAAAAGGCATTGAGTTCAGCATTGAGTGCATCATCGGAGTCTCAGAGCTAACAGGCAGGAGTTGCAAACTCCCGTAAATCATTGACTGGGAAAAAGAAAACACTCTGCCCCGACCTCTAGTGTTATTTAATCTCCCTCAAGATTACAAAACGGCTTAAATTTTATGCTAGAAACACCCAGCACTCGGCGCTCTTCCCAGTCTGCGTTCATCCGGAGTGTTTTTTTTTTGTTCTTTGGTTTTCAATTTTGTGTTTTTGTTGTGTGTAGATTCTGTGTTCTTTGTTTTCCTTGTATTCAGTGTTCTTTGGACATTTTTATTTTTGTTTTTCTCAACATAAGTTCTACAAATTGGTGCTTCTAATAACTTTCAATAAACTTTTTTAGCTCAGCACTTTGTTGAATCTGCGCCATTCTGAATTTCTGTTCACTAAAGTTTACCCTCCCGCCACCCCGTTCTACAAATCCCTCCTCCTCCTTCTTCCTCCTACCGCTCTCCGGCTGAAGAAGTAATGTAGTCGAAGTAATGGAGTGAGGAAAGTAAGCTCCCCATTATTGGGGAATATCAACGGGAGAGATGAAAGAAGAATAATAACGGGAACCCACAAACAACTCTGGTGCGGACACCTGCTTGAGTTACGCTGTACCCTGAATCTTCTTTGATGGCAGCTTTAATCTCAACGCTGATTGACTGATTTTTCCTATCACAAAGGAAAAAGTTCATAGTCGCTGGCTATAAGTAGCTTTAACAACTTCAGTCAATGGTCAAAAGTAATATAATTTTTTGTTAATGTCTTGGATTAGATAACGTCAAGGGTTAGGTGTTACAAGTTTGGACACCCACGTTATTAGAAAAACTGCTCCAAGATTGAGTGAGTTTATAACTTAGCTATGAAATGAAATTGTTTCGGCGATGCTTCGGCATTACGGTTGTAAATCAAACAATTCATACAAAACAAAGAACTCAGGGGCGATGAACACTCCTCTAACTGCGCTTGAATGATAAAAAATACGTTAATAATGTGTTTCTGGCAAGTGCTATTTTGTTGTGATATTAGGAACAGGTGAACGACCATCTACCCACACATATTCATTAATTTTACTCTTTACCGGTAACAATGCATGTGGTATATTACTTTGGCTGAAAATAGCTATGAAAAGAAATGTAAAAATTTAAAATGTATATATATAAATATACATATACTACTTTAGTTATGTATGTAGAACGACAATATTGTTTCAGTTATACTATTTGTAAGCCAGTCTTTCATATATTATCACTGTTAGGCCGCTAATTTTCTCTTTGAACATCTCTTTCAACATCCAAAGATAACGTGCCTGAACCTGGAAAATCGAGCCATTGAACATCGGGTGGTTCGCAGTGTCCTCGAAATTATCGATATCCGCCCACATATCACCCTTATTTCCACCCCTGTCTATACCTGTGAAAGGATTTAACGACGAATATGCAAGTCTTACAGCCTATAGTATTGATGTACCGGCAACAGAATAAAGAACGTTAAAAGCTCAAGTGAATTATCAAAAATAATACTTCAAAGAACACTGAGTTAAGCATTTTACAGAAGGAAAAATTAAACATATTCACGTCTTGAATTGTTGAATCTGAGTAAACATAAATGCATATGCAAGGTAAGAATTAAAATTCTCGAGTTATGACTATATGCACACATCAAATATTTCGGACGCTAAAAACTTGTCTAAAGAGAAACTCACAATGCTGATACTTGGCTATGAAAGATAAGCGGTTAATATAGATGGGAACCTGAGCAGTATTTTAAAGGGGTGATTCATCCAGTCAGAATTTTTTAATGTAGTAAAATGCAGATTCAACACAGATAAATGTTTTTGTATTACTTGGGGACAGAAATTGAGCGCAGCAATAATAATAAAAAAATTGTCAACAACTGAGTTACAATCAGAAGCTCCAAGTGTGACAATAATTTTTCAGTTATTAATAAATTTTCATATATTTCATTCATCCATCACTAACACTTTATACGTGTAACAATATTCACTTCCTCCAAGAGCAGCAAATATCAAAGCCAAGTTAAACATACACAATGCTGGACAGGATTATAATCATACATCAATTTACTCTTACTAAACTGAGAGAATTTTATTCCTTATTTACACACTTTTCGTACTTCATTGATACTAAGAATAGAAGTAAGGTATGTCACTAAAAAAATTATTTCGATGGAGACTTAATTTCACCCTCTGACTTTCATAACAATTCTGAAATATTTTCTGCCGTCGTTTAGTATTTTCAAGCATCAGATCATCCTTGATGTTTTCAGACATACTCTGACCATCACTCCGAATAAAGCCCCATTCATTATTCTTGATCTTCACTCAAAAGAGACTGAGAATAATATTCCTACGAACAGGAAGCCCTGCCGGTTGTTTTCGCGTCCTCCCAGCCATCTCATCCATCCATCTATCACGAAGCTCGTTGCTCATCATCCATTGCTAATCAAAATGTCATCCATCAAGCCATTGCAGCAGCACGAAGCCGTTCTGTTACGCTGGAGCCTCACCTTAGCGCCCAGGGACTTACCCCAGAATTGTCTCCAGAGCCAAGGGGATTTGGAGGGAGCGCTCTGGGCTTAAGAAGGCCGTCTATTTTGAAGCTAAGTTGGGACTTTACAGTGCCCCTGAATGCTGGCTTTCGTTCTAATCACAGGCCTTAATTCTATGGAAGAATTTGTTCTTTGTGGGAAGAAGTGTTGTTGTCTGCATCAGACACGAGTCTTGTTGAAAATAGCAGTGAATGACAATAATGTCGTAGCGTTATGCTGAGAAAACAGAGCCATCAATTATGCACTACACAGCGCATGGATGATATCGTTGTCGTTATGTGTCGGCATTATTTGAGTTCGACATCAGTGTCCAATTTTAAATGCAGACCACAGATAAAAGAAAATAATTTCTGTGATCATAAAAATATAAGGATTATTAGAAGACGTGCAATCTGTGATCAATTAAAGCTATTCAGGCATTCTGCTCGTCACTATTACCAACGATGAAAATCTTTTTTATTTACACTCGCGTTACATTGAGTGAAGTAAACAAATAAATAATTGACACTTTTTTCCATTGGATGCCAGGAAAAGGAGTTCTCAACACCACGCGTCACACACCACTTATGTTATGCAAAAAAGTAGTTTCTGCGTTTAGAGCGTAGGAACATTGATTGGAGGTCAAGAATTTACATGCCACAGACTACAGATGGAAGAATTTATATTTAGTTTATGCTAAATTTTATGCGCGCGTCAACTGGTACTAATGAACACAATGCTTCCTTGTGCTCCCATAAGGAAACCCGTCAAGCAGACCTTGAAGTTTTGCTTGTGAAAAGCATTCAATTAACATCGTAGAATTATTGGACATTTTTTCCGTGAGCGCTCAAGAAAATATTGATAAACTAAAATAAAAAAAAATAATTTTCAGTTGATACCTTTTGTCGCAAGAATGAACGCTTCTGTTTTAGAATTGCCATCCTTTCGCGTGTCAAAAAGTATTTTTAATATCGTTGCCAGACACGAGTTATAAAATTGCTACTTTTTGACACCGAATGAAGACCTCGTGATGTCAGTTGTAAATGAACTAGCAAGAGGAGCAGAATTCAAGCTTTTTAGGTATAGTGTCACCTGCTATTGAATCACGGGAAGCACCTAATGATCTTTAAATCAGGATGATAAAGGTAATACGTCCGTACTAGAATATTAAGCTTAGTCAGTAAAAATTTGATCGAATACTGAACAAAAATTATAACTAGATATGACAGCTGCATGAAATTCGCAAGATGTTGGTCAAAAATATAATATCTTATACGCATAATTACACGAAGATAACTACGACCACTCAATTACTTTAGATTCCATTATAAAATTGCATTTAATCCAGCCCAAAAAATTAACAGCAGGAGTTGACCTTGTGCTCTTGAACTGATCACACTGTCTCCAGATGGTCGATTTTATAGACTCAAGAGATCAATAAGGGTCTAATCAAGCTGGATCACGAACTTCAGCTTAAAACTTCCCTAATGACCCTTAATGGCGTCATCCTTAGGACAAGTTTCTTACTACTTTTCTTCCATTTGCAATCTCAGCTGTCGCTCTGAACTCTAATCTCATCAGGACCATTGTTTACGAGCTCTATCTCTTCCTAATGAAAAACAACAGGTTTTATGATTTCGCTTGATTGAAGTGGTCGAGTCGCCCCCCATTCCTCAGATCACAACAGCAGCTCATAACATTTTTGAGGCTCGACAAATTACTGAAACATTCCTCCTCTCTCATCAGAGAAGAAATTTGGTGAATGAAACGATTGAAAAATTTAGCACACGATTTCGAGAGCGATGAGGGTAAACTTGAACGCTATTTATTCTGTCCAATGGATCTCAATCATTGTATCTATTGCATGAAGTTATCTCTATTAAATGTATAGAAAAACAAGCAAATAATAGTGCATAAAACAATAGTTTTCCTGATTCACTAAAGCATTTTATAAATTTTGTGGGTAGTCATTTCAGAGACCGTAGTATCGTCACATTTCAGGGCTTTTGGTTCCTCGTACATCACCTGCCCGAGCACATCTGTCTCAACGCCAAGCACTTAAAGAGCATTTTTATTACGTTATTTCATTTGAAGAACAAGTGAAATCGACTATTAATTCTGCATTATGGATTCCCACCGCAACAAAAGTTCAAAAAATCCTGAAGACGAAGAGAAGATAGCTAGTGCCTCCGAGGTAACCCTATATTTTGTGTTCCCACACCAAACATTTTGCTAAGTTTTCCGAGTTCTTTAGTAACTAACATGCATATTTTACGATAATTTCCTGAAATAGAAAAGTTGACATGAATCAAGGAACCCCGACGAAGTGTCTATCAAAAGCAAATAAAGTTGCCTCTCAAGACCGTTTATTGTTTCTGGCCGAGCTACATAAAGCTGCAGAACTTTGTCCTTCCATCCTTTGCAACCAATGACGGCGCTCCTCAACTTCCTCCAATTTCAAGCTTGATTGAACCTATGATGCACATTTTTTTCCGCTTTCTTTGCCGCTATTGTAACTTCAGGAAGACGAAATGATGACCTGGTTCCTGCTCTTCAGTGGGATTCGAGGAACGTGTCAGGAAGAGAACAAAACTTTGCTTCACGGTTGCTTTGTTCGTAATCCTCAGAACTTGGGTCGACTCTCCAGTTGATTTAACACCCAACAATAAAACGACACCTTCTGAAAATCTGTGGGTCAAAAAACACAATAGCCGTAGATATAATAATGAAAGCGGACGACTACACGTACACTCTGATTGTTCCATCATCCTTATACATTTTAGGATGAATAATGAGTCTTAAAAATATACAATTTTGAGGCATACGAACACGAACATTGAATTTAATTTCACTTGGCAGTAAAGTGGGAACACTATTTGCTGTCTGACGACACCAACGAATATCCGCATAGCTTATCAACACTATATAATAAAATGCCAGATGTCTCTTAAAATAAATAAATTTATATATTTTGTGTGCAATTTTTCTTATGTTATTACAATGGGAATCTCCCTTAAATACTAGTAGTCAAATTCGTAGACTTTCAGCAATATAAATTCTTAACTGCTGGAGTTAAATCCGTAGACTTTCTGATTAGGTCTGAGAATCTGTTGCATCTGTTCTTCCTTCAAATACATGATATTAAAACCCGTTATTTTTAACGGACATACACACTAGTTCATCATAAAGCCAGACTAGAGAGACATTGTGTCAAAGTTAATAAGAATTTCAGTAATAATATTTTTGACTAGGTATCACCATAATGCTAACAATACAAAAAATCAATATGTAAGAAGTTTAAGAATTTTCAGGCCTATCAATGAATCATTCGTAGAGCAACTAATTATGCTCGCAATTTTCGTGCGGTATTGTTTCATTCGGAATGATCATGACCATCTCCGAGAATAAGGGGCCTTCAGGCCTACCCTCAAACTAGAAAAAATCTTTTCGTCTTCTCCACTTTCAGCAGGACAATGACTCTGTGCAAAGAGCGAAGACCAATGCAATTGTCTGCAAGAAATTTGATATTCACAGACTGGCCGACCAGAAACCCAGTCTTGACTTCTAGGATGCATTGAAGCGCGGACAGAAAGCGCAACTGTCAGACCGCATCAGACGCTGCTGCCGGACGAGTGAGGATGAAGCGAATTCTCGCTGATATTTGGCTATGAGAGATGATTTACTGCTATCATTATAATATTATAGTTTTTCGATTGCTTGAATGTCGAGGAAAGAATGAAATGTCACCAACCTCAGAATTTTAATCGGTGTGTAATAGGTTTATATGAGTATAAATTTTTCTTAACGTTTTGTTTCCGTGGTGTTGCCGTCGTATTAATAAACAAGCGCTAGAACTCCCAACTCCAATACACTAGGACAAGAAAACTACCACTCGAAAATAAATATTTATTACATTAAAAAAACAATACCAAACAGGCTAGACATTTGCATGAAATGTGGATGATGGCCTGTCACAATAAATGTTTGAAAATCTTGCAGTAGAAAATCAACGAAAGTGAAACTCATACCAAGAGCTGCATGGACGACCATCGACGGTTTGTAGACTACGAATGGCTTTAGTTGCGCCTCATTCTTGAAAATGCAATACATAGCCATTAACGTATTAGAATTTTCTGACTTATATTCTCTGCGATAAAAACCAGCATTCAAATAGAGAATTAAACAAATTAACGATAATGGTCATAAATTATTGCACACTAAAAATTACAGTCTAATAGGTTATATTAATCAATACTGAGTTTAATAACCTAGCATTACACTATTGTTAAATAACACCCAACATATAACGATATAAACATAAAATAATGAATGACATAAAATATACGTATATGTCAATTTTAAAACTATTACAACTACCCAAGCCAAAAAATTCAAATTTTTACATTTAAACTGCTGTAATAAATTAAACAGAAATGAAATATAAATTCAAACAATGAATAACTCTCAAAAAAAACAATTATGACATGCATCATAGGCGTACAACTCCACATTTAACACATTTAATCCATAATTTCGCAGCCACTTGAGAGGAACGTGTTTTCTCGATTCGAAAATTCAGTTGACGGAAAATTCAATTGACGAAAAACTCAACTGACGAAAAACTCAACTGACGAAAAACTCAACTGACGAAAAACTCAACTGACGAAAAACTCAACTGACGAAAAACTCAACTGACGAAAAACTCAACTGACGAAAAACTCAGTTGACGAAAAACTCAGTTGACGAAAAACTCAGTTGACGAAAAACTCAGTTGACGAAAAACTCAGTTGACGAAAAACTCAGTTGACGAAAAACTCAGTTGACGAAAAACTCAGTTGACGAAAAACTCAGTTGACG
>VCRD01000644.1:26906-67074 GCA_006783055.1 Trinorchestia longiramus | reverse complement strand
GACGGAAAACTCAGTTGACGGAAAACTCAGTTGACGGAAAACTCAGTTGACGGAAAACTCAGTTAACGGTAAACTCAGTCGACAGAAAACTCAGTCGACAGAAAACTCAGTTGACGCAAACACTGACACAAGCAATGATGATAACAAAGAAAAACAATGACTGTTGAGGTCAGAGCTAGTACGCTGAAGATGTCAGGCTGTCGCAGTGAGAAGCACCGATGAACTCAGTGACAATAATAAAGATCAAATCGAACTGTTGGTGTCAGAGTCTGTAGACAGGAGGCGCCACGCTTTCAAACTTGAGCTTCTGCGTACACACATCCAGGCACTTCGCCAACACCTGTAAGGATACAGAAAAGTTCATTTATCTTTCATGATATTTCAGGCATTTCACGCTGAACACTTTTATCACAGAGCAGCATAGGTGAATAGGATGATCTTTTGTGAGAAATGAATTTGTTGGAGCAAAGTAAAACTTAGTTCGTGCATTGTATCCACTATAAACGACGCGTGAATTAGCGAGCGGTAGAATGAAAGGTTCGTGAACCATGTAGAAGACCCACGCGTCATGAAGGTGTAAGACCCGCCGACCCTGAGGATGTAAGATCCCCCTACTCTGAAGGTGTAAGGCCCACTCACTCTGAAGGTGTAAGACCCACTCACTCTGAAGGTGTAAGACCCACTCACTCTGAAGGTGTAAGACTAACCCACCCTGAAGATGAAAACTCTGTAAGAAGGGGTACAAAAAGAAAGTGTAAGACCCACCTTCCTGGTGAGGCTGGGAGCGATGACCTCGTCAGTGAGCATGTGAGCAGCATCGTACCAGCACGAGCCTGGCTTCAACACGCTACTTTTGCCCTTCTTGCCGCCTTCGCTGCTACTTTTGGGGCCTTCAGCGGTACCTTTGTGGCTGCTGTTGTTACTGGGAGCGTCGCTGTGTCTTGTTATCTCTTCGAGGACAACCTGATGCAAAGATTGTACGCATCCAAATTTCACAGTCTCCACGGGATATGAATTTGCATGAAAATTCAACGAATACTAACACAAGCTACTCTCATTCCTCACGTTTGCGAGTGGCTACAAAGAAAAAATTTGAATACTAGTAGTCCATAGCTGAAGGCTGTTCTCTCATTTCAATTGATTTAGCAACACACACTTGGTGTTCAAGTATTGATAGAATAAGTATACCTAATATGAGGCATTATATTCATACGCTATCTCCAAAATAAGTCTTGTGCATTCTGTCTCTAATGCTGACATTTTAGGTAGAAAGTAAAATAAGTTTAGCATCCTAAATACGAAGTGTTGATAGGAATTAATTTGAATATTTCTAAACAACCTACAAGCGAGGAATTCAAAACACTATAATGCACTAATTTTTATCACAACTGATATGTGAGAAAATGGAGTTTAAATTTACGATAAATTTATCCAAATCGAGTATTTTCCATACATAATTTTTCCTCACACTCGATGTACCTTGGTACATCCATGTATGTTTTACGCATCAATTTATATGTACATTTTTGAAAATTAGTTCAAGTGTTATATTCTTATTTCTAGGAACATCCACGTAATTTAAGCAATACGCTAACAGATATCTAATCTTACAGTCGGTGCACCTCACAGGAATTGTCCGAACATAAGTATAAGAATACAAGTAACACAAAACTTACGTCTGGAGAAAAATTGTTATGGTCGTAGTGTAAAAATCCGCTGGGCCAACTAAATGAGAACCAGGGGTCGAAACTGGGCCCGCACTGAAATATAAATCAAACATATTACATGACTGAAAAGTCCATACGGGACCACCCATTATATTTCGACAGAAATTACGATGATACTAAGAACCCTCCATAATTTTATTTTACACAACGTTTATTGAATAAAAGTTATAAGACAAGCGTGCTAAAAGTTAATCTATACTACTAAGTTTATAACTCACTTGTGGTACACAACCAGCACGCATATCAAATAACACACATAATAATAGAACCCAGAGATACGTGACACCGAAAACGTATACTAAATACAGGGTGTCTCAAAAAAATGTACTCAACCTTTAACTGTTGCTAACATGCTGTCTTCTTTGTGTTGCAGGTGTGAGGTTCAAACCTTTGCGAACATGATTAAATGTGATTAAAGAATCATGTTCGCAAAGGTTCGAACCTCACACCTGCAACACAAAGAAGACAGCATGTTAGCAACGGTTAAAGGGTGAGTACATTTTTTTGAGACACCCTGTATAGTAGCTACTAATATTACAGCATAATGTCACCATGGTCAGAGAGTCATCAAGGCAACAACCGGCCATGTTGAAGACGATCTTGGGCGGCGTAAGGCAAGCCAAGGTAGTGGCCATGGTTGCTCTGCCTCGTAGCGCCGCTGTTGCGTCCGCAGCATCCAACTTACAGGACCTGTCCAGCGCACTGTTCTGTGAGGCAGAGGTCAGGTCATATACATACAGTATGCAGGTGTTCTGTTAGGCAGAGGTCAGGTCATATACATACAGCATGCAGGTGTGTGAGGCAGAGGTCAGGTCATATACAAACAGTATGCAGGTGTCTGTCCTGCATAGATCGAGTCTGGTTAGCCAGTCTGTCGATCCAAAACATGCATACCGTGGGAGGAATAAATATTCATCCTGTTAGAAAAAGTTGTAGTTACTAAATTTATGCAACTCTAAAACAAATAGGTGTGATATCGTCCTCTCATCTGACGGCTGTCCTCTTGATTAGAATAGAATAGAATAAGGCACTAGAAACGAGCCGTTTGGCCCATTCTTGGGTTGATACCCAAGTCCCAATCCCATTGATTAAATAACATCCGGTGAATTAATACTGCATTTGGGACCGAGACTGATGCAGTGAGATATGATTACTTTAAATAAATTATTATGAGGCGCACAATTAAGGTGACACAACACTGACGCACTGTAGCTGCTAGCTAATGCTAGGGAGGTGTTAAATAGGCACGCACAGCTGCTACACTGTCATAAGCAGCCGCTGTACAGTCATAAGCAGCTCCTACGCAGTTATAAACAGCCGCGACACAGTCATAAGAAACCGTTAGATATGAACAGCCGCTACACAGTCAGACAGCTGCTACACAGTTATAAGAAGCCGTTACAGTCATAGACAGGCGCTACACAGTCAAACAGCTGCTACACAGTTATGAGAAGCCGTTACAGTCATAGATAGCCACTGCACAGTCACAAACAGCCGCTGCACAGTCACAAACAGCCGCTGCACAGTCACAAACAGCCACTGCACAGTCACAAACAGCCGCTGCACAGTCCCAAACAGCTGCTACACAGTGAGTGCACCGTCAGTTACCTGGAGGAACACTACAGGCAAGTCTCGCAGTTGGCAAATCTGGAGGAAGTGGGAGCCTTTTAGCCCATCTTCACAAGTCAGGCTTCCGAAATTTGCGACAATTCCCACCAACCGCCTGTAAAATGCAAACGAGAATAACAGTAATAATAAATACAATAATAATAAAAATACGGTAATGTAGTATGACCCTTTTCCCCAGATCATAAGGGTGAGAGGTGTGAGTGAGGATGAGTCTCTGCAAGTTTCAATAGAGGACAACTAGAAAAATTCGATAAATCAAAAAATTGATTAACGTATTGATTACATTTTAACGCAGTGACTAAGATAGCAGCTAAATTTTTCTTCATTTGAATAATTTCAAAACTATATGAAAAATTAAGAGGGGGGAATATCTATTTTTTATACTTTAAAGTTTTTATTGAAATCATGAAATAAGTATGCAAAACATGAAAAAATAATAGAAAATATCGAAGCATATCTTCGATGTTTAGTCACGAAAATAGGAAATGATTTCTAGGTTTAATTTTCGAAAAATACAATAAAATTACAGACACGTCAAAATTATAGAATTTTCATTTGAAGAATGATCAAGACACAATATTTAAATCAAATGCACATCATTCATTAGGAAAAAAACGTTCATTCATATTCAAGTGTAAAAGTATCAGCAGTTTAGTATTGAGGAATGCCTCTTCAACACAAAATACTGCCCTACATTTTTTAGCTGGTACTTAATCATCTTAACGATAAGTGTACAGCCTCTTGCAATTCAGCGCATTTGCTGAATCGCTTTTTACTCTTGCAAGTCTCTGACATTTGTTGTACAAACAGGTTAAGTCTTGCCAGTCTCTGGCATTCGTAGCACACAATAGTTTACTCTAGCTACGCTACAAATTTGTTGTACACAAAAAACACAAAAAAAAAGAGCCTTACCCTTGCACAGCAGCGTATCCAGTGATCAAGTTACGCCCGTATTTCGCCTTGAACTGTCGGAAGCGACTGCCGTCTGTGATACGGCTGATCACACCCAAGACTTGGTCTTTCGTTAGCGAAGTAAGGCCGCACAAACCTGAAAATTATACCATAATTATTATTATTATCGTAATTGTGCGTTCAAATTGATAGGCAGTGTGAGCACTATATAAATCGAAAATCAAGAAAAACAAAACATTGAATTCTGAGAAAATCTTTTTAGGCAAACCGAACGAAGAAATAAGCAGCTCGACACGAAGATAAATCACAAACTAAGTTATCGCTGAAAATGTGTAACACCGCCTAGAGCAGATTAGGACGCACACACACACAACTCACAGTCCAGATCAGAGGCAGGGTACAAAGGCTCGTCTCCAACAGGACAGTCGAGGACGTCTTTGCTATAGTTGGTGGTGGCGACAGCATCACGGATCATCGCAAAACTGTCTTCCTCGTCTACAGCAAAGTAGTCCGTCACGCCGCTCACTCTGTTCAGCGTAGCACGAAAATTATTTCGTCGTCAATGGCCAAACGGCTCGTTTCTATTGCCTTATTGGCCAAATGAAAACACGCACTGAGAAAACTAGCTCTGAACTGGAGGCACACTATAACCGACGCGATAGTTCTTTGTTTCAAGCCTACCAAGACGCCCTCAGAACACTAATTTTGGGCTGAAAACTCATGGCATTCCATTTAGTAATTTTTCTCTAATAATACAGATACCTAAATTCCCTTAGTGTATGGTAATTTAATTTGATAATTATTGTATTTTAAAGCCTAAATTAATCATAAATCTTCAATAATAAATAAGTTAATTAGTTTCCTTCCATTAAATATTTGAAATATCAACTATTTACTAATGTTGCTACAAAGACAGTATTAATGAGCTCAACAGACTCACATATTCATGCAAACTTCACCTACTTAATTTTAATACCAAAAATTGTGCAAATCACCGAACATTGTGCACATGTGACACAATGGAATCAGTCCTCCTGAGGTACTACTAAGAAAGTTCAAGACAATGAGGCCTATGAAGCTAAAGTGAACTATAATTGACATAAGACTTGTTAAAACACGCGGCAGTGTGGGGAAAATCAGGACACTACAACAGGTTTGTTTGCCGCATAATGTGACGGTCTTCATCCTACACTGAGACTCATGAGTAAATGCTATGAGCAGGAACAGACGAGAGTGTGATGCACTGGTGATAAGTGAGTGACACAAAACTAACACCCATCATCAGATCCGACAGAGTGATCACCACACACAATCGAAGTAGAAAATAAAGAGTTATTGCATACAACTGCCGTCATTAGTTCTCAAACAATCGCTCGCAGTCTCACAACACTGCACGCATGACGCACCAATGGTTTCAGTCACAAGGTGCAGAGAACCACATAGAATAAAGGTCAGCACCTGGAATGGAGGTCAGCAGCTGAAATGGAGGTCAGCACCTGGAATGAAGGTCAGCACCTGGAATGGAGGTCAGCGCCACCAAGTTCCTGCGGCCCGATGTCGTACCCCAGCGCCGCCTTCACGAGAGGAGGGCCGCCCAGGAACACCGTGCCCGTCTGGTTCACAATGACAGACTCCTGACAGAGAGTAGGGCCGTATGCGCCTGGAGGGAGACAAGCTCAAGCTGAACCCGTAACCTGAGACTTGAACACGCATTACGAAAAAAATAAAATATTTCTAATTAAGTTGATACAGGAGATATGTTACCACATTGATTTTTAAAATGATTCATTTTACATAAAATCCATGGGTGGCGGGTATCATACAAATAATAAATGAAATAACAGCGATGACTATGGCTATATGTACTATTGAAGCAAAGCTTAAAAATAGAGATACGTTAAAAGTACAATAAATCGTCTACTTCAAAACAAGTCACATACTACATAATGTTATACTTTGAGTTTCCAGAAGAATGGCTGAAATCTTGAAATTAAATATGCAAGTCAGGGTGAACCTTTAAATTGGGATTCATGATTTACTGATCGATCGCTTAGTGTGATGAGCAAATAATCCATAAAATTTATCTAAAGTGTGTAGCAGAATCATTGGAGTTGAGTATCATGACTCCCAGCAGGTACGTATAAGAAACCCCGGCAGTTACCGTATTCATCACGAGCCCCAGCAGTTACTGTATATATCCCAAACCCCAACATATATACAGTTCAATAGGAATCTGAGTTATTTGCATTGTTTCGAGGAAAGAATCTCCGCAATGACCTCAAAATTGTTTACATGAAAAGAGCAAGGTACAAAGTCAAAAAAACTTTAATTCACTTCTGTATCACTACAAAATAGCTTTAATTTCTAGCTGGAATAAACTCTGAGCTTCAAAGCACACCTCCAGCTGTGCAAGAGCCGCAGATGACAGCCATGCTGGGTATCCCTTTTGACCCCAGGACAGACTCCAAATTGAACACTTTGCCACCACCCATCTTGTCCGGAAATATTGCTGCCTAGAAAAAGAAAAATTGGCTGGAAAGCAGTGAATTACCTGAAGTAGGAGTAAATTGCCAGAAAAAGAAAAACATTACCTGAAAAAGGTATATGTGTCTTAAAAAAAGCAAATGCATTCAAAATCCATCGGAGAAACAAAACTTAGATACCAGGGTACGTTGTGACAAAATGAGTTTAAAAATTGAATGATAATAACCAGAAATTAGAATTATATTATTTAGTGCTTACTGCGCATTTACGGCGATCATAATAGTGAACCTCAATGTTATTTTAATTGAAGTTACAACCATAAGGCTTAACAAGAACTGGGAAAACAACAAATGTTGATTTCAGTACATGCAAGCTTAAATAAAACGGTATAATTCAAGTTTTTCAAAGGAACTAGCTTCAAGAACATCAATTCATATATCACAAGTTACGTTATCATTATTACATTCCTGGTTTAAATCACAAATTTTAATAAGAAACCCAAATACAAACAAAGGAATAAGAACTAACTCATCCCTATACATCTAGTTAACATACATATAAAGCAAAACTGAAAAAGAGAATATCTACAGTAGACCCTTAGAACTCCCCTGCAATACGCGGCTATTATATGCATACAAAAATAAAGACAATACGCTGCAGTTGACACTAGGGACTGACCTGCAGAGGCAGGAAAGCACCACCGCTGTCTATGAAAAAAATGAAAGGCAGACCACATTTCTCGACCTGGTTGAGTATGCTGATATGCTTGGTCACAGAAATAGGGAAAGTTGTGCCTCCTTTGAATGTACCTTCACTGGACACGATCATGCAGTATCTGTTGTGCACTTTACCAATACCTGCAAGTAACATGCTGATGTAAATCATTTCACTTGTTTGTTTACCCAAAGTACATGAAAATTTTTTCTTGAGCATTTAGACAAAAACTTCAGGATTGCTTTTTTACCTGTTTGGACTTTACAATGCATAAAAGCCACAATCACATTTGTAAAACGGTCGAAAAACGAGGTGGATACTCCATGAACTGACAATGGAGACAAATTTACTTCTTAAAATAAACAAACTTATGAACTGGTATTCATAATAAGCAGCAACTAATAGACTGTATTCCCAATAAACAGCAACTAATAGACTGTATTCCCAATAAACAGCAACTAACAGACTTGTATTCACAATAAACACAACTAAGAGACTTGTATTCACAATAAATAGCAACTAACAAACTTGTATCCACAATAAACAGCAACTAACAGACTAGTAGTCACAATAAACAGCATTTAACAGATTTGTATTCGCAATAAACAGCAACTAACAAACTTTTATTGACAAAAACCAGCAACCAACACACTTGTAATGTGAGATCCAGGTGGAAGTGGTTCATTTGAATTTTACTCCCCATTTAAAAAGACCTGCTCACTAAAAATTACAACAACCAGAAATTATCATCTTTTTTCTTACAGGAACCATTATAGACTTGCAACACTTTCAAATTCTTTTTGCTCAGTAGAAGGCAAGTGGTAAAGTAAATTTAAATTTTCCCAGGAGGATATGATCATAATATGTAGTCTATTATATCTTTTATTGTTAGTTTCCCATTCCCTCTTTATAGTGCCAAAACTGCAACTTTCGACAACCTGTGACTAAGTAAAATCATTCATAGGTTATCATACAATTACTAAATGTTGTGTCTCAATTGTGCATGCTGTTTTTCCAAAAATTAGTGCGAGAGACTAGAATAAAATATTGAAGTTGCATCTTTAACAGCTCTGTAAAAGAAATTTTGGCAACCCATAGTTGATGAATTTCTAATACACAATAAATGTGAAACTTGAAGAATTTGAAATAGTTTCCAATTCAATAAAATATACCCATATAGTCAGCTGAAACACTTGGTAGAAATGTAATGATACACAACTATAAATTAATATACCATGTAAAATTCATTAAAAATCATAATAATTGTTACCTAAAAGTGGTAAACATAAGCTGACAACTCAAATGGCATTTAAGACAAACAGTTATGCCAGTACTTACAAAGACTGTATAATAAAAGTCTTTTTCAAAATATGTATTCAGGTTTTAAGTTTCTTACAGAATCCTCAGTTAGACCTAGGAAGCCTAATACTGAGAAGCCTCTTTTTCCATAAACAATGTCTGTCTTTCATGAAATGCCTATCCTTTGATATAGAAACAAGGTACTTTTATTTATATCTTATACATTAACCCTTTGAGGCCCCAGATTTGAGCCTAAAAACAGGGTAAATGTTCCTAAATTGGTGGGTTACTTAGTATCCCAATGTGCCCTAAAGGGTTAATACTTACAACAAACCAAGCCTGCACTTGGAACATCTCCATATGGCATCCCCAGTCCTGTAAATGTACCGATCCTGATAACATCTTCACTGGGATCATCCAGAATGCGATTGATGCGGTCATAGGGGAGAATTTTTTTGCGGGCATATGAGGCCTGGGCCTTTTCTCCTCCTAGAATGTGAGGAATAAAATCAGAATATCAAACTGGTAATGAACACATTATGCAAATGTTTTGTTTTAAGAAGCAACTAGATAAGATTTAAGTTCATGTTAAACTTCTCAGATAAAAACTAACATGGTGAGAAAATTGCAACATAAAATGTCAATAATTTTTACTTTCAATAGCAGTCAATATAAGATTACTCAAAACAAAATTACCATTAACAAAAGGGAAAAATAGGCATCAGTACAACTATAACATATTCTTCTGCCTGAGCTTTCAAAATTAATTAAATACACACCTACTCATCTGACCAAATATGCTCTGCAGTAAACAACCACAAAAATGAAGCAAAATTAAATAACACTACTATAGCAAATTAACAATATGTATAGTATAGGTAAGCTTGTATTTACCTCCCATTAAAACTTGTTCTCTGAGCTGGGCCAACTTGGCAAGATGTTTCTGAGCTACCTCAGCAGCAGCTTTCATTTCAGGCAGCTGTGTATCAAGACTGTCGGGTAGCATTGGAAATGGTTTCATGGTTGAGGCAGCAACAGAGTAACATGGAGAACCAGTTCTGAAGTTATTCCAAGCTTTGCAGAGAGAAGAAGATCTCAGTGCCAAAAGGCACTTGCTTCTATTCATGATGAGGGTCTGAAAAATAAATTAATGTTAGAATACTTATCTCTATGAAAAACTTAGTTTTCTTGATACGCTATTCATTCTTAAGACGCTCAACTCTAAATTATAACTAATTTTTGACTGATTATTATATTTGTTTATATCAAATTAGTACTATATAGGATAAGATTAAAACTATTTGTAAAATTTAACAATCCAATGGAATCATCAAAAAAGAGAATAAATGAAGAAACTTATAAAATAGAAAAAGATGTAGCAATTAATTACCCAAACCTTAGATGGACTTAACATCAATCCTATTGTACCTCCAATATGTGAAAGTAATTTTTAGCTATTGTTGAACTTAAAGTGAATCTCTTATATTTCAAATCCTAAGATGTCTCCATTGGTTATTTTATCTACAAAAATTCATTTGAAATTTTCTCTTTAATCATGATGAAAATGTCAAAAATTATAAGTTTTTCACAACTTGTGACTGGGAAAAAAAGGAAAATAATTAACTGTCATAGAATTAGGTACTTTTCCACCATACAGAAACTTTTCTACTGTATAATAAAAGCTGGGAATACAAACAAAAATGTCACAATGGTCTGCTATAGGCTACTTTTTTAATTAGAAAATTATTGGCATTGATAAAGAAATAGTTTTTTACAACCACAGTTTACACCATAGAGAATAAAAGTAACATTCAGTATTTTTACTAACAATTTTAAATTCAAAAACTTTCAAAAGTTTTCAGTAATGCATTTGCATTCATTTTTATAATTTTTTAACAAACTGACAATATTTTCAAACATTTTCCTTTAAATTTTGTTTATGCGATTACCCACAGTGATGCAACATAGCGACCAAAATTGTTCATTCAACAATCTATAATGACACCAAATATCTCATAAAATAAGACAAAATTAATATAATGGATATTTTTTATTCACAAAGTTGAGATTTTACGATGTATACAAGTTTCTAAAGCCACTAGGTACAGTTCCTATGAAGACAGACTTTAGGGTCAGCTGCAGCTGGGATCTTTGTTACACAGACTTGAGGGCTATCTATGACAGGGTTTTGTTACAACCTTTAATTCTCCCTAAAACACACACATCCAACAGAGTGATAACCCAGGTTTACGCCTGTGTGTCAGGGTCGTCTAAAACAGTTCTTTAAGGGTCACCCTCGGTCATTCCATGCAAAAGAATCAGCCAAGCGAGGGCATCACTGGGAGAGCCAGCTTGTCATGAACACGCTCTCATGTTTGGCAGGTAGTCACTCTCTAATCCAGGTGACTGACAATTCAACGTCAACGTATTTAATGCCATGTATAGACAGCCAGCTTATCTGTTACGGCCTTCGTTGATGGTTTATTGACATCATTTTAGATAACTCGGATTTCCGGCTTTGTGCAAAGAGCGGATCTACACTGTCAACCAAAGTTCGTACACAGAGATTTACTAACTGTCAGTACTACAGTAAACTTCAGCAACTTCCCAACGATATGGCTGATGACTTGCTACAAGCTCAATTTCCTGCAGACAGATTGTCTTAAAGACTTTTGCCATCCATGAATTCACGTGCAAGAGCCCTTTTTACTAATGTAAACCTGCAGATTCCGGCTCGCAACGCAGCACCACTGGTTTCACCGCTCCCTCCCTGGTTCAAGGTGGAGACCTATATATGCACTGATTTCCTCCCTACCTCGGTATCTTCTCAAACCAATCAAAATGTGCTTCAAATGTACCACGAATTAATAGACACAAACTACTCTGGATACATATATTTACTGATGGCTCCTGTGTTGTTGAACCTACCTGTTCTGCATCTGCTGCAGTAGTGATCCCCTCCAGAGGAGTGACCATAAATTTCAAACTCCGACTTCAAATTCACATCATGGAGTGTGAACTTATTGCCATCAATGAAGCACTTCAAGGGATATTGCTGAATAATTGTCAAGAAGAAAAGTATGTAATTTTCAGTGACTATTGTACACTCCTCACTATTGTATTGTCCGGTCACACCTCTATCGCTTCAGCATTGTGGAAGATCCCTATTGCTCTTGTGGGGCTGAAGAAAGTATAGACCATATTTTTTTCTCTTGCCCTTACTACGCTGCAGAACGTACCACCATGAAAAATTCCTTGATTCCACTAAATGTGCCTTTCTGCTTGAAGAATTTACTTGGAGGTGGCCTTTTTCTGGAACCAACTCAAAAACAAATTGTTAAAATAGTGGCTAACTATTTGACATGCATAAGAAAAATTAAAACCATCTGAAATTTCTCAAAAATTGCAACATTTCAGAGAAGTGAATGGAATCTCCGAGTGGAACTACCCAGAAAAACCTCTTGTATCCGTTTTCAGCCTGGGGGCTAATTTTCAGAAAACAATAAAACATCCCTGAAGGCGTGGAGTTGCATGGACTCATCTCTGAAGCTCCAATAAAAGTGAAACAAGAAGAAGAAAAGAAGAACCAAAGTGCGGCACCTAGGGCAAGAAAATTTGAAAATTATCTCATATTTTAGTTGTCATTCCACTTCCTTTTACACAGAATTAAGTTTAGCCTCTCATTTAATAAATTATATTTAATTTTAAGCTAGCCATGTCATGTATAAAGAATACAAGTAGTGGTGTTATACATGACAACGTATTTATATGAAAGTCATGTACTGTTTCTGGAACAATGTTGAGCAGTTATGATGTAGGAAACATTTCAAAGCAAGATTACCGATTTTGGAGTTTTTGAGGCTAGTTTGAACTATTTTAATCTCTATTTTAGAGTGCCAGATATAGACAACTACGTGTGCTCGAGCACAAAGACCAGGCTTACTGAACTCACCAACAACACTACTCCTCTAAACAACCACTGCAATTATATTAGTAAGTGAAAAACATTTCTAAAGATATTTAGGTCTATTGGGTTCACGCGTAAATATTGTTTTTACACATATCTTTATTTTAACATAGCATTAAAACAAAAACTAAAATGTTCATTGTCTAAGTTTAGCTACGAGTTGCTGCTGCTGACAATATTTGACGTATATTCTAGTACCAAGTAATTATAGTCAAGACTTGAGTAGATGCTATAACAAAAGTTCAAATTACGTCTTGAAATATTTACACGTTTTTGGAATTATCAACTGCATCTTTTTAACACATAATGGCACTTGTTGCACACACTAAAAAAGGCCAAAAATAATTTTTTAAATAAACTAATATGTTAAAAACGTATGATAATGAATCCAATGTAGAGCAGAAGCGTTACTTATGTTTTAAATTCATTTACATTAATTTCTATTTCATTGAACTTATTGTAGCGCTAAGGTTAATTTAAGAGATAACAAGCAAATATAAATACATGCACACACCCACTGATACTATCATTTCAGCGTAAAGCTATTCGTAATCCCGTGTTAGTTCACACGAGGCAACGAGCATTCAAGTGTAGTAGGTGATGATAAGGCTCAGGTCTGTTTGTTTGTATTCCTTCATGCATGTTTGCTTTACATGGTCCCACCTAAAATTCATCCTGGTTGAATTGTAGTTGTTGAAAGTATGCTCGGAGCTCATGAGCAATTTGAAAGTTCTGGCGAGCTATGCGCAAGTATGCTGGGGAGTGCGTGAACGAGTATTTACTCTATCGTCTGAGCCATTAGTAAAATATTTTAAATTAAAAGGCTTAAATTTGATGTTGCATCAAAAAACACGCTAATAATTTTGTTATTATTCTTAAGGCTAGTGATGATGCTCTGTGCGACTGCCTCCTTCTTTCTGTGTTGTGACTCATGGTAGAAGCTCGTAGTGTCGCGTGAGGATGACGTGGGAAGTTTCCAGTCTTTCTGTGCTCATGAATCACATCGACAAGAAATTTGAGTGCTGCGCAGAGATTCGAAGCAGAGACCCGTCCAGCCCAAGCACGGCTACTAACCACTATAATTAAAATAGTGGAACTACCATATGACTACGCTGAAAACATAGAGATGATTGTAGGACATTCGTCTTGTCGTCCGAGATAGTCTCAATAACAAATGAGCCAGGAAATTGAGCGTATACATATTGTTGTAATTAAAATACAATCTGGTACTAAATTTTTCTTATAGCCTAACCTTTCGTGGCCAATATATTCTTCAGTGTCGACGAAACACAAGCTGGAAATTTCAAACGCTCAATTTTTTTGTCTCTGTGTGGATTTTTCCACAATAAAATGGGGTGTTCGTACGAGTAACATAAGGCTACTCGTGTACTAGACCATGTCCAGCAATAGCTTTTTCCGAATTTTTTGTATGTTTCCCATGGCCACAGGAAAATATATGTTAAACGTAAATAATTTCGAATACAAGACTTTTCAGACATACGCTTTTGTTATTTAATGCAAATGAAAAATCCTTTGTAGAAAATGTTCATTGTAGTCACCCTGTTCTCTATTTAAAGCATCTCTAATTGTGGTCTTTTTCATTCGATTACTCACAAAAATTTATTTTAATGAGGTTTTCTTCCGCAGAAACTTCAGCTAAGCTGCCAATTGCTTTTCCTAGGACCACCAGCTGAGCGAGGCACAGTGAATGTGACACTAAAACTAGACTTTATTTAACAAGTCCCGGATTCAGAAGTCGATGTTTGTAGAGGGAATTTTCCCGCAGTTCCTGACAAGTGCGTCAGGCTGCGCGATTAGCTTCACTGAAATCAATGGAAACAGTCGAGATGTTTTATAAATTTCAACGTGTTTTTTGTTTTTGGAATAATATTGCATGTATTCACGCTACCATACATCTGCACGTATAATTAAACAAATGGAAATTCCCGCAAAAAATAAAGTCTGCGATGAAACATTTATAAAAATTAAGACACTGTTAACCTCATCATCTCATTTCATTAATGTATCGATCTCATTTAACTAATATATTTAGCATCGATGTAGTATTTAGTCTACAATAAACAATTACTGGTACCGTCCTCTACAGTAACCTTGATTCCTTTTATAGAAGAAAAATAAATCAGGCTCTCCGCTGGCTACTTCTCCAGCCTCCGATGCCTCATTTCTAAGCTTATAAAATTATTATTAGGTAGAGCTTAGGTAATTAGCTTTGGAAATTTTCTTTTCATTTCAAAAAAAGAGTAACACATGCATGACCATTCGTATAATTAAATTGTACCTTACTTTTATATATATATATATATATATATATATATATATATATATATATATATATATATATATATATATATATATATATATATATATATATATATATATATATATATATATAGAGAATTCATTTTTAGAATTATTTTTCTGCGGGAATACACTAATGCATATTCAGCCATACCCATGAGATGCAGAGGGTAGTGCTAAAGGCGTAGGGCTCTACTTTAATTTTCTAGGCTTTTATTAATCAAATACTGCCGGAACTCTACATGAAAACACAAAGCATAAGCACCTCACTTCTCATGATAAGGCTTTTATTCAGAAGTACGGGTATACAATGAAAGCCAGCATTCTTTTATTTAATAGTGACAACATCCTTATTTAATACTACTGCCCTGCAATGAGGAGGAAACAATCAATTCAGATCATGATAACACTTTTTTCGCTTTATGAATTGTGTTATTTTGCCCCGTTTACACACGTGAATTAATTTATCATATATCTCTGTAATTTCATTGGTAACCTCTACCCGTATACGGGAATATCTGGGAAGAATTGGTATCCTAGATACATTTCCCAACCACCAGTACCCTGGTCCAACCAGACAGCCGGAAGAGCTGCTGGGAATCAACTCTAGGCGCCGGCAAGCCAGTTGTCACTGAGCAAGGAAGTTACGATAGTAAGACTCACCTTGCCAGGTCTCTTTTTGCAAGGCACAAAAACATCGGGAAACTTCCTCGGCCTAACCGAGATGCTCCACCGCTTGGCACCTCTCGCACAAATACGTCAAGGTAAGAAATTGGGTTTATCAAGAACATTATGCTAATACGAGTACATACCCGAACATGGATACTCCAGCGCTAACGTCATGGTAGTGAATATGTTCTGTCGGTAGACAATGTCCTCACTCATACATGTATCCAGACAGTAATGGTTCAAAGCAGGGAATGTGTTCTGTTGATAATTATTTAGGGAACACATTCCCAGCTTACAGGCAACACAATAATACGTAACGTTGATGAAAATTTTCTTTTAATAGCCAATGCACGTTATTCTTGGTATGTCCTGTACCGCATATCTACAAAATAAATAAAAACAATGTGTGTTTCATCACAATCATGCCCTAACAGTCATCTGATCTCTATATCATTTACCCGTGCCTTCATCGCTCCGACAATGAAAATGTTGATCATTGTGAAAAGTAATAAGGTCGAAAATACGTTTTGAAGTGAAAAACATTGAATCTGTTGAATCCATTCTTCTTGGTAGCTTGAATACGATCTCTGATCACTTAATTCCACTATATAATAATACACAGTTTGTTGCTTGCTTGCTTGCTTGCTTGATCCGTTTCTCTGTGACACTCTTAAGGATTTAGATCGGAGAAAATTCGGTAGAGTATATATGTATTGTAAGCATTGTATTGAGGATGCCAAAGGCACATCCTTCAATGTGGAAACATTTGCAAAACTTGCGTCCACTGGCAAATCAAACTAAACAATTCAGTAAAAACACGTGAATTTTCACATGTGGGTCTACTAGTCATATGATATTTTCTAGTTGTCTTGAAGTTACTAAGCTTTTGAGACCCACCTCAAGAAAACATGATTAAAGGCTTGAATTTATTTGCAATGTGTACCCACAAAATCCAGGATCTATAAAGAAAAATACATTTTTCATTTTTACCCGTGATATTATCAAAATCTGAACATTTTTCATGAATGTATACAGAACTTCCATTTTCTATTTTATCTACCAATAACAGGGCCAAGTGGGAGAAGGAAGCTAATAACGGAAAAAATGGCGTGTTTTATAATGATCCGGTGCCTTTGGTACCAAACAATACAATGCATTGTATTGTCTAGTGTAATGTGTACCCGTTAACTTTGCCTTGTGAGCAGCATTGCTTCGTCTTGCCATTTCGCGTTGTTCGTCCGATAGTCTTCGGTGTCTTTCTTGCTGTCGGTCTTGCTGCTTCTCTCTTACGGTTGGACAAGTTTCTATCCATGTTGGCCTTTTTCGCCGGAATTTTATTCTGAAATATCCTCTATTATCTCTTTGAAGCTTTTCAAGAAAATCACAATTCCGAAAACAATAACTCAATTTCCAAAATCTTTGGCCTTATACTAAGTGGTAGCCAGGTTACTGGTCAAACTAATATAAAACATTTCCTTTCACATTATCAATTGAAAATGTCAACACATCGTGATGAATTTTAACAGAAAAAGGTTCAAAGAAATTTCTATTTCTAAAAATAAACCGATTTGTATTCTGGATACCATAATGCAAGTGAAAGGGAATTGAATTGCCACAGAAAAATAATGCAATAGAATGATTTCTTGTATTTCTTAAGCTTTATCCTTGTTGCTATCAAAGCTATCGATTAGAAGAGTGCGACACAGGGACAGACGGACGCGGCTCTTATTATAGTATAGATATAGAATGAAGGTAACTCCCACGTGTGTACTGACAATTTTGGATCTCAAAAACCACTTCATGAAGATTCCAATTAAACATTTGCATTTATTCTTACATATTTTTAGCTGAATAGCAATGTCATTGGACTGTGATCCTGAATTTATAAGATTATCAAAAATTCAACCTAACAATTTAGGCAATTAAGTGTCCGTTTGTGGATCATGCATTTTGATTCGTTTCAACAACTCTCTATTTACAAGTTTATAGATATGAGATTTGGAAGTGTCATTCAGTTTCTAAAGACAATTAATGAACATTTATTCAAGTGCATCTTTTGAACATAATTTGTAGAGCATTTAATGCGATGGAAAATATAATGCTGCTGGAGAATAAATTAAAAATATATTTAAAGGGATGCGATATTAATATATTATTATCTGAGTTCAATTGAGTTAGTATGATTGTGCTACGCTTGATAAATGTTGAATGGCAAAGATCATCAAAGATATAACTGGGTATGAGTAGTAGAACGCTAAGTAAGAAGTTGGCCATAGAATCCAGCATACAAATTTAGTGTGTCACAACAAATGGTCCTCAACCATTTTCTACATCAGGCGTAAACAATCTATCACGAAAATTCAGCACTTCTGATATTTTTGGTTGGCAGTATCATGAATACTGAATTCCACGAAACAGAAGAAACGTTCATCCAGAACCACTTTTGTTCTTGTTAACGTTTCCGAGTCTCTACACAGCCGTCATGGCTTTCTTGCTGAGCTGGTGCCTGGGGAAAAAATTCACTCCACCGAATCCTGTACAGATGTTCCAGAAAACTGGACCCTTTCCAGAGAAAACAGGCATCCTCAGCAAGATAGGCTAAAATAATAAATCAGATGAAGAGAAATCAGACTCCGATGAAATAGGTGATGTAGAAGAGAAAAGTTCTTTCCACAGTGATGATGAAGAAGATGAATCACTCATGTCCGAAAATGATGTCAGGATCCAAATTGAAATCGAGGAACGTAAAAGCTTACGAACAGTGCCTAAAAAAGTTTTGAAGAAGCTGTCACTAATTTACGATGAGTATGAAGTGAATGTGTTGGTTCGTCATTTCAAGCCACGGGCAGTTGAACTTACGAGTTCTCGAGTGACGGTGCAATGGTTGGACCAAACTTAGAGCACCTCCAGACGGTCTGGGCACTATGCAAACTATGAAAACCACCTGAATTTCAAGAAAGTGGTCTCAGAACAGACTCTTGCTTAGTCAGTGATATCATTCCATCTCCTCAACAATGACGTATCTGTCGGTCAATTCACTGATAGATTGTGGGTGTTTCTGGAGAAAGGAAAATACAAACGCACCGCTGTATCGGTTAATGAGATTTTAACGATGACGGATCCGTTCAACCACGTCGTTGTGGGTTACTTGGTAGTGTCAGTGGCCATTGCTCCGAGCTAGGAATTTGTGGACCCGTTATTGCATGAACTACCCAATGAAGCTAAGGAAACAGAAATTATAACTCCTGTAGACCACATACCGATAAAAGCATCAATGATAGTTGATATCTACAGAATAGAACACTTGCCAGACATGGACTATCGTTCAATTTTTTACAAAAATAAAGACCCGGTCGATCCTTACGTACGCGTTAGGCTTGGACCTCACCAAATCGACAACAAGAAATGGAAGTAAACTAACACAGCCAATCCTATCTTTGGTCATCGGCTGTCTATAGAATATGATCACCCCAGTGTAGCAGATACCGCAATTGTCGAAGTAGTGGATGATGACCCAGGAAGAGACGATTCCATTGCTACTCTTCGTCTTCCGGTTCTGTTTTTAGCTCCACCAGTCAATGGCTCACCTGCTCCTCACGCCCATTTTGGACCAGCTTGGCTGCCGCTCTACGGCGATGTAAGACAACTTGACCAGTAAGTCAAAGATCCTAAATTAGCCAAACAATACGCAGACGGAAGCATCGAAGGTTGTCATTATCGTGGAAGGATGTTACTCGCTCTCAAATCTGAGTATGGATCTCCATTAATGATGTAAGAAAAATTGTCTTCTTTCGAGATCACAACTCTTGAGTAGCAGATGCCTGGACCTCAAAAATATTCTCTACGGTTGTTCGTTCATCGTGCTCTTCTTCATTACAAATTAGCAGATGATCTTGTAGCTCTAGAAGCGAGCATTGGGTAAACATCAGAGACCACTGATTGGAGACCCTGTTCGAAACGGTAATTCGAGGAGCCGTTCATTGAGTGGAATATTAACACAATGGAAAATTTAATTGGAGAAGGGTTGTGTCTTTGGCGGCCGTGCCTTTCGCTTGATTTTGAAGGGCCTTAGTCCCTGTGGTAACTGAAAAGTCGTCTGATATTCAAAAGGACGATCGAATAGCTAACTCAAAAAGTTGCATAGCTAAAAAAGTAAAAAGACACAGATGATCTGTCTGAGAAAGCTGGGGAAATAGCAATGAAAATTGCTATGTACCTCAAAAACCACTACTACGCTTTGATTCCTGGCAGAAGGAAGTTACACCGATCATAAAAGGAGAGTTTACAACGGGAAAAAAGTCGCGTTAGTCATTTTATCAGTTCAGCAGAAGCCATGGCAAAAATATTTTTGGAACGCAAGAAAGTTTAAATGCAGAGGAAAGACTTAGATACGGATTCAATTGTACGAACGCCACCCACTACTCTAGAAGCTACGGAGGAGCATCTAGAGAAACTAGTATAATAACTCACTTCTTTGGTTGACAATCCTTTCATTGAATTCCCTGACCTTTTTCTATGGATTCTAAAAAATAAGAAAAAGAAACATCGAAAATTCTTTGTTCGAATATAACTAGAAAATCTTTTGTATGATAAGATGCCTGATTTAAGTGGGCCGAAAGTCAACAAACCTTGGTGTTTAAAACTTCGTCCGTACGATTAAAACCTGAACGATCTCGCCGGCTATTTAGTCATCCAAGGCTGGTTTGGACTACAGAGTGAATTAGAAGATTTTGCCGCCGTTTATCCTCATCTTTTTACGTATGCCCAAGCTCCGTCTGGTTACTTGAAATCTGAGACGTAAGTTGGTTCTCTGTAGGAACTCAACGAAGGAGACTTGGATAAGACTGAATTCATGTACAGCGGACCGGCGGGAAGATACAAAGAGAAGAAAATAAAATACGTTTTTAAGCGAGTGAATGCTGAAGTTGCTCAAGTGGCTTCTTTGTCTTGAAGACAATAGCGGTGTGCTGTAAGGCATTTTCAGAACTAAGGTGTCATTGTGAATTAAAACATTAACTAGGGGAATGAATGAGCATGATAAAGTGAAAAGGTCTTTATTCATTACTTCATTACAAAAGCAGAATTCATTACAAATATTTGAACGCTCTAAATTGACTAGCTCGTACCAAACGGTTAACCTAAATTTTAGGCAATCAAGATTGATCTAGCTAAACAAAACAACCAAAACAATATTTATATTACCATACCTTGGTCCTCTTGTTTCATACCGTGGGAGAATAGCTGTTATCTGAGGAGAATAAATTCCCTGCAGAAGAAGAGACTTCTCAGTTCTCTCGCTTTGATCCCAAAAGAGCGCCAAGTCTACTAGTCCTGCAAACTCAGCGCAGAGCTCAACAGTTCAGTTTAGCTTAGCGAAGTCAAAACTTCATGCATGGGTGACAGTAAGTAACGAGCTCTGTGATCACTACGCCATGCAGTGATAATTTGAATTTAAGTTTGTTTCCGTGTACTTGGAGTATATAACAACGTTAGTTCATTGTAAATAATTTATTATTGACTTCATTCGTGACGGCGATCTATCATATTCATTTTTATGACATTTTCAGCGTGCTTTTCTTCCACAAGACCATCGAATCTCTTAACATTTTTTTCTTTTTCGGTATGCCAAGCATCAACTTGATTTTACCCATTAATTAGACAAAAATCTTTAAAAATTATCTAAGTTTAAAAACGTGTGTCCTAAATCTCAACAAATACTTAAAAGCAAGAATCGTGACCTATAAAAAGAGAACATTCCTTTTATAGAGGGCATAATGTTCAGAAGTTCTTTTCTTGTGGGAGCTTGTTAAATATAAAAATAGAAACACTTCAAGATGTATTCATCATACATAAATATTAGGAAACATTACATATACTCGTATTTAATATGACTGAAAGTAATATTTTGGTCTTTGAGGGTCTAATTCCAGCAGGCTGTAGAATATTGTATAGTAGTGGCAAAATGGGAAACAAACGGCATGAAAGTATATTTTACAGTACCGAACTAGATATAAAAGTTAGATAATCAATGTTGAAATAAAAAAGACTAAAACGATCAAAAAATACATCTATCACTGTCTGCCAGGCGTATGGCTAACATTACCGACAGTAGTACATGGAAATCTTTTTTTCATTGAGTTGAAACTCAGGCGTAAATAGCGAAACATAGGTAACTTATACCTATATCATCACACATTTTTGTGCTTAAATAGCAACTGAACATTTTCCTCTTACCGTCTGCACCACTAAAATTTAATTCAAAAATTTCCACATTACTGATAAAGGAAAAGAGAGAAATTCCAGCAGACCAGCCGTCCCGACTAACATAGCGCGGAGAATGTGTTTGTAGCTTCAGAATAAGGCGCATGGCTGCCGTGGTGAGTGTTCGATTACATACACGAGCTCAAGGTGAAGATTTGACCGCAACCCTACCTATGGGTGGGGAAAGTTGAACGTATGCTGCCTGCCAGTCACCTACTGAAATGGGTCTGCTTAAATCAATACAAATAAAGGGTTATAACTCGTGTTTGTACGCCACAGGCAAACTTCGCAACAGTGGAAAGGTTGCGATCTCTTTCTTGAAAGTTTACGATACATGAACGTCTGAACCAGATGTAAACTATAAGAATCATTTCTTTTTTGACCACGCTTGTGTGAAATGGTTTTGTTTAGTGATGTTGTAAAATTAGATTATAATTCTAAGATGTTCGATTTTGATGGTAATAATGGTGGAAAGTGATTTCCTAATAATGGTGGTCTTTTGTTCTTGTTCTTGATCATACTGAAGTTTCTTCGCTTTTTACCCATCATTTCACCATTTTGCTGTTGTTTGACTATTTTCAATGTTTTTCGAACTTTAAAACTTCAATAATTTTTTTCGTTTATGAAAACCGAATCAAAGTAAAAATGTTACATAAGGAAGCGATAGAAAAACACTACGGAAGTACCGCATTCGTATCTATCTATAAAGACCCACACTCCTACACAGCTTGACTCACTTTCTGTTTCATTCTTAGCCGGAAAGTTCGTTTTCAATCGTGGGCTCATTTTTAAAGAATATGGGTCAGTTTTACACGAGCAAGTTGTAGAAGTGCTGATGGAAAACTTGTCCACTACCTAGATCAAGCGAGTACTCAAAATATTAAGCCATGTTATGTAAATCTTTTAGTTTTTACCACCGGACGCACCATGCTAGACTAGCAAGCTAGACGAAGAAGCTTAATCAAACGCAGGCTGGTTCGGCGAAATTTGTTATGAGTCAGACCTTCTTGCTCTGTGCTATGGAGAATAATTGAGCTATTGGTCCATGCCGTAGTTTGGATAATGGGCAGTTATGTGTAATTTAGAGCGATTTACAGTAAATTGTTACTCATAATAACAATAATGAATTACTCATTCCACGGATTCCATACTACCTCCAAGTGCAATTGTAAGTTTTTCTACGCAACAGGCAAACTTTTCAGCTATAAACTATGACTTCTATCAGTTAACAAACCCAGGTCATTTCTCGAAAATTAACGTCTAACGTGGATCTGAGACAATATTTCTCTTCAAGGTGTTAATCCATGGCCAAAAAAGGTCATTTCTCGTACCTGACTCGCATGTGCGCCTGTTTAATTGAAGAATTCAGTTGTTCATCGTGACTAATAATATATTGGTACGTAGCAGCATAGATAACTGATGACGAAAATTCTTATGCATCTTATTCCTAAAGCTATTTGCTTGCCGAAACAAGTTTGTAAGCTTCAAGGAAAGCTTAAAGAAACCGTAAACCAAATCACAGGGTGTTCAATAATCAACGTTATGACTTCGAGCCTATGTACGTTAAACAAATAAATGTATACAAATAGAAAATAATTTTTAAATAGATATAGGTGGATATTATCGCATGTTATTCCTTATGCCCTCCTTTTGCGTCGATAACCAGCTGAAGACGCTGAAAGAAAGACCAGCACACAGCACGAATTACTTTTTGATGTGTTTCAACCAATTCTTTTTTGAGTTTTGACTTTAGTGCCTACAAATTTAGGTGATGTGTCACTGACACCTTACTGTCCAGCATGGATCAGATGCTGTAATAGAGAGGATACTGGTCTGCCGATGAAAGAGGCCGTCATTTTTCGATATGAAGTCGGGAAGTTTGGATGTCATCTGCTCATGTGATTTTTAGCTCCAAGTTAGGGTGTAGAGTCTTACTTAACCCTCTACCGCCGTATGTCACTCACGGGGAACATCAGAAAAAATGCTAATTATGTTAAAATTATATTATATGTGAGCAATATGAGGTTGCTACTAGGTTTAAACGCTTCGGCATGTTACAGCGTCGTTCTTTTGGCTGCGTGGCTCTCAGCATGCTTCATTGCATCAGTGTACAGGCGGTCTTTGTGAGCTTAAACGTAGAAACTAGAAAAATGAATTCGTCGCTAAAGGGTTAAATGGGTACTGGCGTTTTTGAAATAATATTTTAGGCTGAGGTCACAATGACTTTGCAAGAATATTGTTGCATTAACTTTCTCGGTTAATTCTGACCCCTTTTTCCACGAAAACCAATGGACTTGTTCCTGTTACAGTGTTCGCGGCCCAAACCATCACTGACGCCTCACCTTGTCTTCTAGTAACTACTCGAATAGCAATCACTCACCAGTCTCCGACCAAAACCGATCGTTTTGTACGGTAAGTTTTTGCTCGGCATAAAATTTCTTTTTGTCACTCAACACGAAGTTTGGAAGCGTTCCTTAGTGGATCCGAAAAAGAAGGGTTTCAGCTATTACACGACGTTTGTCTACAGTTTTTGCAGATAACAGTTTTTTTGACGTTTGTAAGGAGAGGTCAAGTCTTTTTGGAGAAAACTGAACATGGTCCCAACGGATACATTTTCTTATTTTGCTAGATTTTGAGTGATCTTATTGGATTTCTTTTGCGCTTATCTCTGATGAATTATTTTTTTCAATTTTGAGGCTCTGGCAGTTCGAGAACGATCTTGTCCCTGTAAATCAAATTAAATGTCAGAGTAAATAATTAATTTTACATTTGAATGTAACAATAAGTGAGCACCCTGTAAATTGCAAAGCGTGAAAGCTGTACTGCTGATAACGGATACTAAAGTTATAAAGTGATAATTATAGACGCTAAGCACATTAGATGCTAAACAAACTAAACCATAATGAAAACTGATTAAAACACTTGACAAAAGATAAAATATTAGCCAACGTGTTTGTTCCTTTACCACAAAGAAACCCAGGAACACGATATTTTGAACCATAAAATAGATTTACAGGCACCAGATATGCCATATTATTATTTCAGTCTTAATCTCACGACAGTATGAACTTACAACATGTATTTTTGAATCATTGCTTGTATTTTTAACATGTTTGATTGTAGTATTAATATTATTTTTTATTCTTTAATTAATTACTGTTATTCTTTATAGTTGAACGTCTTTTAATTTTAAAATTGTGATTCCCATTTATAGATTATTCAAAATAATAATGATTCATTCTGTGTTTATATAAAACTCAAATTGGAAGATATTTCGCAAACTTATGAAGCTCTTGACCTAAAAATTCAAACAGTGAGATAAGTAACGCCCAATAATTTTTCTGTAAGTAGAAAATGCTAGACTCGTTTTATTTCATTTCTGTGTTGTTGTACATTATACTTAACTGGTATCTTTTTTGCTAGCACCATTCTCACCTGTATTTATTTTCAATTACCATTTAACCATGAAGCTCATGTATCACTGTTAATAAATATTTTTTAATAATAAGCAGATGTAAAAACTTAGTACGTTCTATTTCCAGCAACTCCACTTAACCTCTAACTTTACTCGTGGCAATTCAGAACATATTTAAATTTCCTCTCCCATTCGTTGCCTTTACCTGATGCGTAACTCTTGATTTTATTGCAGACAATGAAGTTCTCATTTAAATATGATAATAATTTCTATTTTCGTAGACTATAAACACATCACTCTGAGCGATCAACCAGCAAAGTAGAAATCACAATTTAAAAGTTTCATTCTTCCTTGCGTGTTTAATTACAGGATTTTAGCCTCACTGTCCGAAATACAAACTGCCACATCATGTTGTATGCAATGCTTCTCGTAGTAAAAGTCTTGATGCAATTTTGTGAACTCTTATTTTTGAGTTTTGACTCAATTGTGAGAACAAACCCCCTTTTTAGGGTATAATTATATTTATCAATCAATGCATTTCTTCCACTCAAGGGTCTTGACGATAGAACGTTTTATATTTCTTAATAATCAGTTGAAAAATACTTTGCAAGCTCATGAAAGTATATGTGTTAAATATTTCAACAGTGAGACAAGTGACACCTGTGTGTGACATTAATGTCAAATTAACAACCTCGCTGAGGTTATTATGAAAATCGAGGATATTCTACTCGTTTTATTTTAGCTCCTGTATTATTCGTATGCTACTAATATCCTTGCTTCTATGTATTTTTGATTTTATTATTCAGTGAAAACATGACGCTTTGTATTATCAACAAATTTATTTCCACTACCTGAAGACTTTATTGATGAGGTATATGAAGACGCTATGTTCATGCAGATGTCATGTATCAAGTTGATTGCAATAAACGATTTTTCCTTCTTGAACGAATAATTGCATTACTTCTTGATAGAAACCAGGCAACACGAGAAATTTCTATTAATGTTTGAGATGGCAAGAAATCTTACCACGTTAAACAACCTCGACTGACTAAAAGAGAGCATGTGCTTGTTTTTTTTTTAGTTTCAGTCATACTGTCACGCTTGCATGCGCTCAGTGAACAAAAGGACAAACTTTTTCCACATCAAAGCTCTCACTCGGGCCTTCCCCTGGCAATACAGCAGACGCAGGTTTCGTAATGATGAGGCTGTTCTTTTACTTTGTGGAATGAGAGAAGTTTAAAGAGGACGTAAGAAATTTCAAGAAAAGGGTGCGCAGTGTCGACTAGCGAACTGTATTTCAAATATATACCCTCGGTTCATTACGTTATTTTGCAATATTGAAGTACATACACGCACCAAACCTCATTTTATCAGTTCGTTTCCACAACACATTAATTGAGAAACATCGAGAATGATGGATGATTCTGCTATTACATGAATTCTTTGGGTTGATGATTAATTTGAGTGCATGCTGCATGATAGACATTGTTAAATTATTTCTCTTTACTTACATTCTGTTTTTATAAAACAGTGCAAAACACGTTTAAAACCCTAGAAACAAATCCGTTAGATTCTCTTACAGTGCTGACTTTCAGTGTTCAACTGGAAATCAACAACTCTTGACCTTATTTTATGACTCTTCTTTTACCATTGCTACGCTACAAGCATTGCTAGAATTCTTAGTAACTTCCATCACATTTTTTCTTTTTCATTGGGCCGTGTTCTCCCTTATCCTTTTCCCTCTCTGTTCAGGAAGTATTCAAGCCTCCTTATGAATCCAGCCTTCCCTCCGGCCTGAAAATGCTGCTCTAGATGAAGTGGCGTCATTGGGGAATCCTTCGGTAGCACGGTTACCAGTGCGCTGCTCCCAGTGGAAGGTGGGGAATACAGCCTTGAGGGACGGGCGTGGCCGAGACTCTAGTCATGTGTAGAGGGAGGGAGTTACAATACCAGGAGTAACGTCATCAAAATTACTATTAAATAAAGAAATAAAGAATGCCAGTTCATGTACCAGTATGGATGCAAATAATGGGCATTTTTTATATTTTCCAAACTTCAGATGCAGTGTAGGTATAGAAGGAGCAAGTCTTTGCATTAAACGTTGGGTTCTTTGAATTTGGCGGTTTTATCCCAATATTCACCTCAAAGCTTAAAAAAACGGGATTTTTTCGTAAATTAACTAATAAAATCTCATACAGGGTAACTTTAATTGTATGAATGGAATTTAGATTAGAAACTTGTATTAACCTGTTAACGGTCACCGCTCACTCGACAATAATGATACTATTATCATATTACAATTATAATATGACGATAATAACAACGCTAATTGAACTAATAAACATTATAACATCATATGATGGTAACGCCGCTGTGGTACCGTCGTACATCTACATCATACGGTGTAAATTGCCGGTAAAATGCAACTCGTACAAACATCATATGATGTAAATAACGCTTAACAGGTTAAAATGTCGATTAATTTTTAGAAGGGGGGCTACTACTGTCATAAAACCCGTTAATTTGACAATATTCTGAAAATATTCTTTAACAAACAAATGAAATGTATATTCATTCAGTACTCTGATACGAAAAATCCATTCTCAAGCATCACGACGCTTATGACCGTGGAATACCTCATAACAATTACTAATAATTAGAGGAGGAAATTGAACTCAGGATTCGGACATACCGAGGAAGAAAAAGACCGAAGGCTTGCCTCTATAAGCACTAGTTTCCTTCCTCACCCGGACTTAATGTTAGTATTTAGTCGAACTTCACAGAAAAGTAAGTGTTTAATTGGCTAATCACGCTACATTCAAGGCTACATGCTTTCTTCAAGCTGGAAACATAACTTTTCGTCCAATAAAGGCGTTTATAAATCAGCTTTTAAAGTTCCTAAATAGGTCATCCAATAATATAAGTTTAATTGAGACTCAATCGAAGTTAAAGATTTATTTACACTGCTGATTGATAGCCTGTCAAATGAATGTTAAAAAAGTACGTCTTTCTGAACAACGGAGCACGAGTAGCACTCACAGTGTCGAGTTTCCGGATTTTCAGCCTTAGCCCTTGACCGCCGGATTACTCCGTGCATGGTGAAATTTGTGGGTGATTGGGAGGTCGTGCAAACTGCACGTCATTTCCTAGACTGCGCTCTACCTATCCATCAAAAAAATATCAGATTCACTGTCTTTTGAAGAAGGTTTTGTTAGTTATGTTCTTTTATGTTTGTCCGTGTTTGTGTCATTCATTTTGTTACCATCACTTGAGGTTGGACGGTAAATGTGTAGACCATGACTTGTCTTTCAAGTGCTTCAATACATTTGAAACTCTCATTTCCCGAGGAATTCGATCAAATGATTTAGCTTTACGACGTTTTAGTTACAACTTCGTGTCGGGCAGTGAGCAATGGAAATTATTGTGTAAATTAGACATGGATGTTTCCGCCTGTTCTAGTGCAATGAGTTATAATGGTGTGAACTACAACTCAGGTGATGACTACATAATATTACAGGATAGCTTATATAAATACATTAAAATGACCATTCGTTGTCTGAAAATTAATATGATTAGGCGCAAGTTATTCAATAAGTAGCCTGAAACTGTTTTTACGAAAGATCAATGCAAAAAAACTTTCATTTCCGGTAATGAAATATTGTTTATTCGAAAATTTTGTAAAAATTGCTTCAACATTAAGAACCATGTAATATATTATGTGCTGGAAATACATGAAACTGATTCATGTATTTGTCGCTAGTGTTGTCACCTTTTTCTTCTTCTTCTTCTTTTTCTTCTTCTTCTGCTTAACTCACAGACCCCCTCGACGCAAAAAATGTTTCAAATTAGCAGCGATTTAACTGTAAAAATCATCAGAACCATAAATAAGAACAACATTACATAAATTTTATATCATATGAACGATTTAACGCAAGGTCTGCTGTGCGAGGCAATTACTTTCATTTTCTGGCCATTACAAAAGTCATGAAGCAATGCCATCATACCGCAATAACAAAATTTAACGGACTTTTCACCGTCGTAGCCTACAGCAGAATTTTGAAAACAGTTAAATGCATAGGTAATTATGGTCACATACTTATGGACTCTCTTGAAAATAACACATCCATGCATTGGAGGAGGATCGTAAAGACTAGCAAGGTTGTCATAGTCATCTCAATTTTCATACATTTTTCTGAGTGTTCTATCTCATATTATTATTTTCCCGTTGTTGTATTTGTGTATGTATGTATACACGTCTACACGTGTGTTCTGCTAGACTGGGGATGATTGCTTCGAGTCTTGTATTACAGCTTTAAAGTTGTGACACACTTATACTCAGCCAATAATTAATATATTTTAAATTTCAATCATTCCATGCTGTCAGCTTTAGCAGATGATATGGACACGAGCATAGTCCTCTCTAGTTGCAAGGTGAAAAAAACATGAAAACATACATACAGACTTGGAGAAGACTACGCAATCACCGACCTCGACGAGTCTATCTTGAAACTTTAGGCCAAATTTGACTATCGAATTTTCCTAACATGGGAATCCGGCAATCAAAAATTTCTACTGAATTTCACGTGACACATTTGGTGTATACATCGCTAAGAAATTTCCTCTAAGGGAAGCTGGCTCGAATTTAACCTGCACAAATAAAAAAGTTTGTATAGTTATCTAAATGATTATAATATCTCACTAAAAAGTGAAGGCAACATTCAAGTTCGTGATTATTTTACACAATAGAGAAACCTTTTATTCTTTTTTGATCATTACTTTCACAATCTTGATAGATAATAAGAAAATTTAAAATTATACACATTCTTGACTCCTGTCAAAACTATTGGAAAAAATAATTTCTTGTCCATAACATAAATTTAATATAATACACTTCATTCAGAGAATTTGTATGCTCGTTTAATTGGTTTTAATATTTCTTATTATATATTTATTATTATTCAATCTTTGGAAAACATTCGTCATAGATTTCTATGAAACATCTTCTCTTTATACGCAGCGAAGCTGTGATAGCTAATACGTTTGTACTATTTCTCGTTAACGTCACATGAAAATAGTACCACTTTATATTAATCAATATGCTTTGGCGCTGCCCACATTTCGAGAGGCGACTGAAGAAACATATCATTCCTGTCCGTACTCAACGCTGGCCTCTGTGCATGCATTTATTAAGAGTTTAGTTGAGAAAAACATTTATTAAGTTTAATTGTTAAGCCTGCTAGTCTTACTGGTACACCTCTGTTTTGGTGTGAGTTCCTGCCTTTCGCTTATACTTCTCAAGAGAATGAGCAATATAAAACCAAGCCTCAATCTGGGCCTAGCCGTATAATTTTTAAGTGTCGCATCTTTGATGTTTTTAACTTGTTTTTCTTCGAAAATTCCATTTTTCTCGACCCTCATTTTACGAAACTGCTAAAATAATCCAATTCTGAAATCAACTTTTTGCGTGCCTTCCAAAACCGTTACGCTTCAATCATCCTCATGCCTGATGCTCTTTCCTTACTCCATACTCCTAATCTTTCTTAACAGCTTGCAAGTCGTCTGAAAAATAACATATGATAAGTAAATTACAATAATAATAACTCCAATTACTACCATTAATTTGTTAACGCATTTTATGAGTATTTTGAGAACTACCCCGATACACATTGTCCAATACATGCAACATAAATCAGTTTCTCCATTGTGCATCGCAAACAAAACTTCGATGATGATCGGTAGGAAAACAATAGGAAAAAGGACAACTTTGCTGGTTTTATTTCGTGAAGGTTAAAGCTATTGACGAAGAGAGACACGTCATCTCAAGCCATGAAGTGTTTACGGTGAGCCTAATAAGCCCTGCACATTTGTTTCCATTCTTGTCTGTGTGTGGCATGTGTGATCAGAGTTTTTGTCTTTATTGTCTGTATGTATACCTGCATGTATAATCAGAGACTGCGGATGAATGCCGTAAATCTTCCCAGCAGCCTTGACTCCCTCGCAGTTCGGACGGCAGGTTTCGATGAAAGCACAGAAGCAAACCATCGAACAGCAGGTGTGTGTGTAGCTACATTCATAAGTGAAGTGTTGAAACTCTCAGTACATTTCTTCATGTGCTGTATATGCTTATGTTTAATATTCCTAATGATTACTAATATTGATTTCAGATCCCTTTACATTTATAACCAAACGTTTGTAAAAATTACTTGTAGTGTGATAATTGTATTATCTTAATTCCATTTCCATGATATCATTTTCTTACTATAATTTATAAAAGATTTCAAATTATAAAACAATTTTGTACTTTATTATCATACAACCTTAATTGAAACTCTTTCCAGTTGTATTTCTTCGATTACTGTTACTAATCATGTTAATGGTATGCACGATATTCAAACTACATGTCTTAGCGTAATTTAGGGGTTGTTGAACTCATGTTTTATGATAACTTTATATCAGTGGGTGAATACTCGAGCACCTTGCATGAACTCATGTTATAATAATTTTGCTTGACGGTGTAGGCCAAGCGAATGTATAATCAAAGATGTTTTTGCATGGTGCAGTAGCGCATCTGATTTACTAAAATAACACAGAGATACGAAATTACATGATGCTAAGCTGACAGTCATGCTATATTTATTTGTTTCAGGTGTAATTTGCAAAGACTTTCTTCTTACCTACAATGACTGCATTATTAATTTTAATAATCATAGTTATTTATTACTGATACTTTCTATCTCTCATGATCTCTTGAAAACTTAACTAATCATATATGATTGCTCCTTGTGAAGAAATAATAAATAAATAAGTAAAGTAAAGTACACATATATGTTTCCCACAGAATAAATTTTCAAGAAGTTTTGCCTTCACATTGAGCCATAAATTTCAAAATAATGATTCCTGACATAACTCCTAACGAAAACTACGTGGATTTGTATTCCTCATAATACGTTTTCAGGAATATCTTGCTTGAGTGTCGCAGTAACGATTTTTACTGATTTTAGGTTTCATTTAAAAGACAAGAATCTTTAGTACAGAGAGTTGAAAAAAGGAATCTAAATCTTGTTGAATTTCAAATGGAAAAAAAACTTTTCCTCGAAGGATCTTTATTAGTTTGGACGGTAGGAATTCCAGGGCGTAACTACTTTTTCGCCTGCTTTTAAATCCCTCTTTACAGGCACATAACGCTTTCGAAGCTCAATGGATGAAAGTATCGTGAAAAACAACTCAGGTTCCTTCTTTTAATCCTGTTTTCTGCATAGCTATAATGCTACTATATACTTTCTTTCCACTGAAACTACTAGCATGCAGTCTTTAAGTGTTAACTGCTAACCTACGATATTTTCAGTCCAGATCAAACCCCAATCAATAAGGGACTTACCCGGAGTCATGACACGCAAAGATCCGGCATACTGGAGCATTAAGCCTAGTCAAGCATGGCACGCACACCTACACGTCTCCTCCCGACCGCCGCAAGGGCAGCTTTACTGTGACGTAAGTGCCACTGAGTGTATGTATAGGCGTGACCCTCGTGGTTCCTGCCAGTCTCGCTCTGCTCACAGGTCGGAAGGATGGTGCGCTGCCCCTCCAGAAACCATCTCTGTTCTTTAATTGTCCAGCATCAACGCTTTAGAAGCCACAGAGAATGCAATTTTAGCTTGTCGTTGGTATTAAAGGTTCTCTCTAGTATCAACTTCACTGTTGATTTATTAGTGGATGTTTGTACTTACATTTTACAAAACTCGTTTCACAAGTGATTTTGAATTTATTTAATGAACTTTCTTTGAAATACTCATCTTCAAATTTTACATATATATTAACATTCATAAGGCATTGCTATAATCAAAGTTTCACTACGTATTAAGAGCATAATTGAATAAATAATTTATTGAGGGTATGATGTATGCAAGCCATGCACAAGAAAAATACCCACAATTGTAAGAATATCAAAACTAAAATTTGTCTACGCGCGTTGAGCTTAAATATTTTCCCCGTTTTTTCATGATACTACTCTTGATCGTTCTGATCAATGGAATCTGAATGAAAGATGAGCACACGAGCCACTGTTATTCAAAAGAGTAATACAGACCCCATATTATACTTCTAGAATGTGAGCTGCCTGCAGGCAAATCAATATTGGAACTCTGAATGAGTTATTGTGTTAGACCAAGCCATCTAAAATTGTTTTTTATTAAATCAAATACACCTCAGGAAAAAAGATTAAAGTACTCTATCGCAGAGGTGATTGTATCAGTAGCAGTCACTATGTGAGTCATCAATATTTTCATACCTTTATTACAGATGCAAATCTTATTTGTACATTAATCTATTGATATATTTACTCATTTTTTTAACAGTCTGGTTCTTACTACAATGCACTGGAACTTAAACGTTGCAAATTGAGATTTGTTTAACAAAAGAGAAAGTAATCTGGAGAAAGGAAGGAAGAAAGCAGACTATTTCTTTACGGCAATCCACTAAAATAATGAATTTAACATAAAATCATCTTTCATTCACGGATTTTTAATACGTTTTTAAATTTTTTTCTTTAACTGGAATTTGCTCTTAATATAGCTTTGCAAGAAACTTCTAAAACTTAAGTTTAAGCCCCTACCGTATTAATCTATACATTTAAACCCCAGATAAAACTTAAGTTAACACCCCTAATGTATTTATCTGTACATTTAAAACCCAGCTAAAACGCAAGTTAACACATCTAATGTATTTATCTGTACATTTAAAACCCAGCTAAAACGCAAGTTAACACATCTAATGTATTTATCTGTACATTTAAAACCCAGATAAAACTCAAGTTAACACATCTAATGTATTTATCTGTACATTTATAATCCAGACAGTAGAATATGAAGTTTGTTACTGGACCGCACTCATGTAACTCTGAGTATTTAATTATTTTCTTCTGTGTTCGACCGAAGTATTCAACATAATATATGATATTGAAAAGATAAATTCTAAGTCTCTTACTTTTGGCTTCTCTGTTGGAATAATAATTGCGGGTACAAGACTGCAGCTTGTAGTGCAGCAATACTGAATGAATTGATGTAGCCTTGCGTATACGCACAGCAGTCATTGCTTAACTATAATGAATTACGAAATTAACTTGAATTACATTCATGCTACATTTGTTTAACCTCGTGCTGACCTTTCAATATACCTATACACACTTGCCAAGTCAATATACAGCACAATTTCAACATGGTAAGGTTTTCGCAAGCTATTTATACTGGCTAAAGACCTTATTTACTTCCATACTCCTGTTATTCGAGACATTTAAGATGAACATTTTATCTAAATGAATAATGATTCGTAGACTTCTAATGATCTCGCTACGCAGGAGTGTAAATTTACGTTGGAAATCGTCGTTTGTCCATCTAATTAATATGTCACTCAATAAATGGTAACCGTATTTAATTTTAATGAAAGTATACGTAAGCGTAAGCTGTATGAAACGTTGGTGCTTAAATAATAACACTTCTTATAAAAGTGAAATAGTTAACCGTAGGACATGATACGCTTTTTCAGAAAGTAAGTTTAATAATGAATGAGTTTTTTCATTTCTTTTTTATATGTAATTAATCAATCGCAAATGTCATCCACCTTAAGTAAATATAAATATATTTAATGAGGCTTTATTAGTAACTTTTCACGAAAAATTAATTTGCGTGTATGTATTTACAATTCAGACAAAAGTCTCACTTTAGTACATAATCTGCTCAAAATACTCAGTCTGAAGTAAACAATATTGATAGAGCAATAAACAATAGCCCATTAACCTTTTCTGCGAGGACGGGGATCACTACCGTCGATCTTCTTCACTCAGTATGGAAATTTGGCATTTTTGAAATTGTTACCATGATGTACGGATAACCTACCGATAAGGCCATCTGTATTACCCGCAATGCCGGAACACACGCCTTGTTCCGGAACTGGTTCTAGTCCGGTGATAGCGAGGTGGCCGTTTGACTTGCCAAAATGGAGCTGCATGGACCCATCTTCGAAGCTCCAATAAAAGTGAAACAAGAAGACTTGCCAAAAGCCTATTTGGAGCATTTTTTTAGGGCTCCAGGTCTACCAACCAACCAACTACCCTCGGTGTCGGGTTTTACCTTGTGTAATTAAGAATTTTATTGCTAAACAATGCATAAAACAGCCACGCTGGACTCATGAACGTTGACAGAGGTAGTGTAATCTTCATTTTTTAGTCTATCTGTAACTTAGCGGCCAAGCAAAAATCGTAATTTCGTTCAGTACGTGGAGTTATATCTGTTCTACACTTTAATTGTGCACGCCAGCATTATTGTAAAACTTCATTTTCACTCATTGATCGCAAATTCTATATAAATATTTTATGTTTTCAGGGAAGTGATTTTTCGTTAACTAATTGAGCATTTTTAATACTAGAACTTTGTCTGCGCTTCACCGTCGAAATTCGAGAGGATGAAGGAAGTTTCCATCTCCTTGGCACTCACGTGAGTACAAATCCAGTACTAATAGAAATATTTAGTATACGTTTGACCAGTTACAAAATATTTGTACACTGATAGATATCTCGGTCGATTGCACCAGAGTGTTTCAAGTGGACGAAAAACATGTCCGGATGCTATTTATGCTTTTAGATTTCATTCGTATGTAACTCTCTCGTACGATGGAGCACGTATTCTGGTAAGTACTTCTCAGGTAGAAATGCGTTTCTTTGAAATGTTTTACTACTTCACCATTCAAATTTTGACAAATTTGGCCTTCAGTATCAAGAACTTGGGAATTTTAGTTTTGTCCAAGGTAGCATGGCACGTAGTTTGGTTTCCAGTTTTTCTCTCTGTGCTTTTTTCAGCAGACGAAATTCTTCCTATGCTTTCTGAGACCGCAAAACTCCTATTATATAATAGTGATTATTCACAAGCTCCTAATATTATTTTTGAAAATTTTGAAGGCACTGGGTAAGCTCCATTTGGAACGTGCATGTTTTAAAAGAAGAATTAGGTAAGCAATTTGTTAAGATATGAGACTAGATTGCAGCCTTCGCAAATTACAAAAAGCCACTTTATTTTTCTAATCTGTTTCTATTCCGAAATATTTCCTTATATAAAAGATGTAAAACTCCTACAAATATTGATCATGGTTACATTTTTAGAAAGTTCAACATACCAGAATTTTTAGCTGTTAAATATTCAGTCGTGATGACAACTTGTTTACTGAGATGCATATGGAACCTTCTGGCACGAATAGGAAGATTGGTAAATATGAACATTAACACCAACATTAAACAGCGGTGTTGCAACTTCTGTCTGTTTCATTTTCAAACTTTCTAAAAATTTCAGTAACTGAATAAATCTACTTTTATCTGAATGAGAGAGTGGAAAAGAGGTAAACGGACTGAAATTTTGCGTATGACTTGATTTTGACGTTAGTTCTCTCCAAATCAAAACTGTCGTCAAATTTTGCAATGCATGTGCGCCAGTTGACTTACTTCAGCGTGCTTTAGTTTTAACACGTTGCCTCCGATAGCCTGACTGGTGTAAATCTTCACTTTGTGCGCATAGTCACTAGAAGGATTTGAAAAAATTACGGAACCTAACCTCAGTGGTACACATACGTACCACTTCGGAGTCAACGTGTCAACGTGTTAAAGTTGCTTATTTTATATCCTTACACACGAGCTTACATCCAATGTATTGAAATTTAATTGTCTTGAATAACATTTTAGGCTGAAAAAATGAGATATTTTTAGCCCATAAACAAAACTTTGCAGCGTTTCCTTAGCATCGCAGTCTTCTACGATATCTTCCCGCAAAAACAAATTAAAATCAAGTATTTATGAATAATGTGCTAACTCTAAATCATCTTCAAAACTTTTTTTGGGGGCTTATTTATCGCCCTAATGAGTTAAGCTCTGTATTTATTAATATATCTACAGTAAATTAAGACGGTTTTTAAAGCGAATTAGTTTTGTATAATTTTTCGCGCAACATAGGAGTACGTTTGAATATTATTTCTCGTACTGTGCACCAAAAAATTTTCATGATTCATGATTGAATATTTTGTGATTGTAAAATATTATTATTCTCATGCCTAATTTTTTGATAACCTTGAGGTGCCGTTGAAAATAGACTGAAAGTAACATAATAGAGAAAACGGCCTCCAAAAGTTTTGTTATCAATTCTTGATCCATTTTTTATGCGCAAAATTTCTGCTGCTGCAGATCGTTTTAAAAATTCTTTAGCGCTCGTTTTTCTTTGTAGCATTTTAATGCAGAATTTCCCCGACGCTACAATTTGAGAACAGCAGAAAGGAAAATTTGCGCCTCTTAAGTGAAGTCTGCTTTAAGTAATTACTAGGAATTAAAACACCTAATGTGTTATTAGGTTGCACATATATTGTGGCGTAATCCCAATCTGATTTTACAAGGTAATTGTATCTTTCAGATTCCTGGAGTTTTTCTAGAAAATATATACAGGCACAATTAAATGCATATTAAGAAATATTCTACGGAGTTGACCAGGGAGTGGAAATAAATTTTCATTCCAGTAGACCATGAGAAATATTAATTTTGGAAACAGGTATTTTCCTTTCTCTCAGTTACAACTCTCATGTAATTGGAGAATTGTTGTTGCCGTGTGTATTACGAGAGCAAAAGAAATTTACTCTTTGCCACAGTTTCCTTAAGATTCCAGCACTGGAATGAAATGTAGCAGTCTTTTGACTGGCCTTTAAAATGCAGTACCATTGAACTGTAATAGAACAGGCCTGCTTTGTCATGTTCAGTTCAGATATTCTTAGGACAGACGGTGAAAGCTCATATATGTAAGCTTTACAAGTTCATGGAATTTTTATGCATCCTTATGCAACATTAATTACGTTCTCGTAGGTAGAGTGCCACTATCACTCTCTGGATGCCTGCCTGAAGGTAGTGGCTCTCCATTTAGTTGGACTCAGTCTTAAACTTCAGTGAAATGCAGGTTTGATGCAAACTGCTTCAAGGCTTTTCGCAAGTAAATGTTTAACACACGTTGAAAATCAGATCCAGTCCCTGGAAATAGCAACCATGACGATTGCAAACTTAAACCCAAAAGAATGGAGTCACCCAAGCTTGAAATTATATAAAGTTAACGTGCTCAAATAAATGGTCATTTGTGCAACCCAAGGTTCATTTGTTGTGTTCATTTCAACGTCAGTTTTTTACTTTAATACGTGTGTTCAAACTTGCACCTAATCTGCATTTCTAAAAATCATCTTTTTGAGCTCTTGATACATGAATTCATTTTATCATCGTCACTTGAACTAACAGAAACAGCTTGAAAAGCTTAGTCAAATATCTTTAGAAGAACTTCTCTAATAAAAGCTTAACGACTCTTTTGAAAAATTTTCCTTAAAAAAAGAATAGCTATCTCACCGTTTAAATTTTAGAAGCTGTTGAACTACTAAAGTAAATTTGGAAAGGAGTAGTAGTTTTTGAGTTACCATTATTTGAGTTTCAAATTTTCGATTGCATAGAACGTACAAGCACTGCACCTAATTGAGGCATAGGAAGACCGCTACTAGAATCACTCGCATTTCTTGTGCATCGTCCACTTCCTCGAAAATAATTTCTTACAGGTTTCTTTGGGCCCCATCAAACCAGTACAAATTTCTTGTACCTCCACATACCTGGAACACTGTTTAGTATTACCTTTCGCTGACTCGCACTTTTGGTACGACTTCCAGTAGGTGACACTCGTTTGCGAAACCAGTATTTCGGCATGAAAAAGATAATTGATCACGTTCCCCCTCAATTTGTAATGAACAAGCAGAGCTGGACGATGACACTTAGAGGTCCATTCATCATGAGAAGCATTTCTTTGCCTAGTAATTATCTAGTGAAGGCAAAATCTTTACATTGTTTTTTGTGTTGGCAGTTATTTTTTCACTACGTTTACCAAATAACTTTCGCTTACTGTTTTGCAATAAAGATTTCGTAAATTTCATATTCTCATGCTTCACTAGTATTTCAGTACGCAACAATTCGAGTTGAAATACTTTTTCGAGTCTCAGTTTTCAGAAGTTGAGGAACCAATGGAAAAATCAATACTTAACATACGTTGAAGTTCCCACACAGCGTCGCGGTGCTGCCGCTGTCAACATTTCCTGGAGCGCTTCTTTCACCACTAAATCCATAAGTCAATTTGACAACCCTGACCCATTTTAAAAGGTTGTGTTTGGAGTGAGCAAGCCCCTCTCTTACATGTGCGTACTGATGGGACTCCATTAAGCTTAGAACAGCGCAGTTAATCTGTGAAAACGTTTAAACGCCCATGAATCCTTGAAGTACTGCGTAGCTGTATAAAACTGTAAAATTCTACAATTTCAAAAATTAGTGAGAAAATATCAGTGCGTTAAGTTTAGGACCGTGATCATTTTGTCACTTTATCATGGTGAGAAGTAAATTTGCCTTCTTTCAAGGTAAGATGATATAAACGTAGTATGCTGTTTAAATAGTTTTTTGCTTCATCAAAGGTTTTAACTTCATCTGCTTCATAATTGGAAGTGATTACTGTAATCACACAGTAAATGTTTTGTAAAATGCTACCCAATTAAAATTCATTAGTTTTCATTCTGCAGTCTAATGGCGAATGCGAAATACAGCACGCACTTCCCTCAAGTCTATGTCCAAAATTTTGAATGCTTAACCCTTTAGCGACCAATTTGTTTTTCTAGTTTCTACGTTTAAGCTCACAAAGACCGTCTGTACACTGATGCAATGAAGCACGCTGAGAGCCA
>VCRD01000644.1:0-26680 GCA_006783055.1 Trinorchestia longiramus | reverse complement strand
TTCTGTATCGGTTGTGAGATGAATTAAAAACTCAATCTGAAAGATTTCTAAATTGATTTGTTTTATGAATAAATTTGCTCCATTTATTTCAACCTCATTTCGTCTTCCGACCTGTATTGATCAGAAGACCCAAATGCGTAATAGATCTTCGCTAAACATCATCCTGCATTTGTTTTTCACAATTCAATGCGAAATAAATATGAATAATAACCACCTTCATGCAGCACAAGCACGAGTTCTTGAGCGTTCCTATCCGAATTCAGCACAAGCTGCCGAGGTTCTAAGTATATTTTAGCGTGAATAACTTTTAGATTTTAATAATATATGATTAGTAATGGAATATATTCCGTAATCAGAAAAGAAACTGTATAAAGACGAATTCCTTCATATTTTTACGAATGAACGTTAGAGTTCTAATAGCAAATACATACTCTAGAGGTATGTATAGCAAATACACACCAACTCTTAACCATCAACACGTTAAGTACGAAGTGACCCACTGTTGAGTCTCTCAGGTTAGGTACTGTAATTTTTTCAGAGCTTTCAAGTGACAGTATGTACAAACTAAAGATTTGTACCAGTTAAGCAACCACACTTAAAGTGTTAATCTGCACAGCATAAAAATGTGACCTGTTCTCAGATATGTATCTTCCTATGCAACGCCCCACGACACAACTCTATTGTATCTTTGATGAAATGTACTGAACGTCATAGATGTAAAAGCTTGACATCGCTATATATTTTACTTGGTTGAACATGAAGGCACATCAATAAAGTAGCTACGCATTTGTTAGAAACACATAGCAGTGAACCATTATTTTGTCTACAGAAGTACTATAAGGTCATGAACAGAAAAGAGCTCGCGGCAATTCATTGTAATCTAGTATTGTTTCTTAAACGCTATTATTATAAATCTGCACTCTAATAGCAGCACTTTCATGGCCAAAACAGCGCTCAAATTGCGATAGGTTTTCAAACTGGGTTAAAAGTTCAACGCTTCTAAACGCCCTTCGAATTTTTACTGCTTTACAAAAATTATTTTTTTAATTTCTTTTCGACCGCAACCCTCAGTGGCTGAGGTCACCGTTGTAACAATAACGACATGCATATGGTTTTGAAGGCCTCACCTCAGCCTCATTCATGCACGACGACCTTTGCCTGCTTACGTGTGTAGGTCTCTCATTAATTATGTTAGTCATGATCAATCCATCTGTACTGGAATGTTCATCAGAAAATGCGACGAGTAACGTTCTGTGCTTTCTGAAGACGTAGTCTTCATGGAAGACACTCTGGAATCTTCTCCAGAGACGTCCTGATAGCATATCTCATTCTCGTCAGTATATATTGGGGCAAGTAAGCTCCTGGCTGTATGAGGAGTTCAATGTCATTTACAGTTGTCACGTGAGTCTGTGTTGAATTTGGTTCCAGTAGTAAGGCAAATATTGCACTGAACTCTCCCTTCTCTCTCATAGCAAACAGTGGCTAATTATATAATGACCACCAGCACGAGTCTTCAGTACTGTTGTTGTATAACTTAGTCTTTAATTTTTATCGCTTAGAAATACTGTCAATCGTGAAAACAATTTCGAGTGTCTCGATGGAGAAATACTCAGCTATCCAAACCAACTAAGGAAGAAGCGCAGAAGCAAATTCTTCATCAAAGGCATCTTTGGACTTAGCTCGAGCAGCTTCTCCTCTCTCAAATGTTTGCTAATGCATTTCAACTGCATTTAAACAGGTTCTATTACTTCTTCGGTCTCCTTTTTTAAGTTCAGCATCCCTAAAACTACATGAAAACGTTCGTAATTCGCACCAGTGGTGCTAAGCTGTAAAATTGTGTCATACTTCGAAGATTACGCCAAAACTAAGACACTAAGAAACTAAGGTTTCCAGGTTCAGGAATGCAAGTCTGTGCAGGCTGGGTAGGGCCGAGCTCTCTTTCTGCGCCATGTGTAAGTGAAAGCAGAAAAGCGGGAATTCAGGACTGACTTGGAGAGCAGAAGGAAGACACTAGCATCATTGCCTGTGGTTACGGCCGCTGCAGAAATTGTTGTTGTTGTTGTTGTTGTTGTTGTTGTTGTTGTTGTTGTTGTTGTTGTTGTTGTTGCTGTTGTTGGTTAACGTAATACACCACTGGCGTTTCTACTCCTGTGCTTGATGATAGGTTTTTTTTGCTACCTCTGCTGTTCAGTCAAATTTTTGTGATAGTAAATGTTTCGCAAATGCGGTTGTGGTGGTTACCAATGGTTTTTGTAAGCCATTTTTGTGCTTGTCGCTGTTTTGTTAATGTATTTCTGATGGTAGTACCTGCAATTTAATCATTTACGATTCTCACTTCGGTAATTACATATTTCAAAGTTCTGTTTTTAGTAATATTCTCAGCGCAGTTGCTGCAGTTACCTTTGTTGTTATTGAGCTCCATGTTTCCTCATTCCTTTGTATATTTCGTTGGCAGTGTTTAAACAAACGTCAGTCACGGTGATAGCTTTGCTGCACGGTAATGCAGTTTACAAGAAATACACTATTATTTTAGCTTTAATGTGTGAGGATGATGGATAAAGAAACATAGCAAACTATTCTTCTATGTAGGTTCAGGTTCCCAAATCAGGTTGCCCTCAACGTAAGAAACTCTTATACTGCCCTGTTAACTAAGAGTTTTTCAGTCCAGGCTGCTATCGAAGCAGGCAATTTCAACATCTGAACGACTTAACACGTTGACTCCGAAGTGGTACGTATGTGTACCACTGAGGTTAGGTTCTGTAATTTTTTCAGATCCTTCTAGTGACTATGCGAACAAAGTGAAGTTTTACACCAATTAGGCAATCGGAGGCAACGTGTTAAACATCTGTCGCGTGAAGCAAGATGTATTTACAGCGAACTTTCTTAGCACCTGACTCCCAGCGTCTAAAAAAATCAGCTTTCATTGCCAGCCGCCGCTTTCCTGCATAATTTCTTCGTGACCTATAGCTGCAGTGCTATGCCGCCCTCCATCTTATACATTCACTTTTAGGTTCATATTGCTTGGTGTCATTGTCCTTCGCGACGCTAGGTCGTATGACTACCGCAAGTTCCCTACAAAAAAAAATTAATGATCCATATCGTAGACGCTTACTTTTAACGAGGACAACTTTCGCTTAGCCCCAATAATTCTTGCGTCCTTCAGGCTTTCCAAATATTCAGAGGCACATCTAAAGTCGAGCATCAGATGTACCCGCAAGTAATTTATCATGCTTTATTCTCCTGACTCTCGAATCTTGTAGGAACCATGTACTTTAAGGTCTCTGAATTAATCTCCAGCGAGCGCTAGTTTTTTCAGCCCGATTATCTCTTCGCCGGACAGTTTTTTTGGTGCAGCCTCAGCTAGCGAACATAAAGGACAAAGGATAGAGCCTGTTTTGGGCACGAAAGTTGCTCTTACTTGCTACTCGTCTCCTACTAATTGAACCTTTGTCTGTGGCGTTAAGGATACGAAAGCTGTTGATCAACTTTGTTTGCATGGCTTCTTTACATTTCACCTGCTAGGCACCGCAGACGGTAAAACAGTTTATTCATATGCATACAAGGGTCGCTCATCGGATTTTTTTTCGTGATGTGTCTTCGTGAATGTAACATATGGATATATGTAACACTGAATTTGCATTTCTACTCTTGACGATTTTGCCATGTTGGTGTAAACATGAAGTATATATACATGCATTTTGATGCATTATTTCTCACTCGGATCTCATTGAACGAGACTTATGCTCTCCTAATTCATAGAATGAGTAAAGTTGTATTTCTGCTGAACCCCAGCAATCTGATAATTATAGACATTCTACCCTATGATATTTTTACTACAGCGTTAGAAATTATTATAATTTTGGTTGTAGAAATTATTTTGACTATAGAGTAACATATTTCCTCGAAAATTCATTTTTAGTATTTGTTTTAAATTTTAGCTGCGGCTCGAACCCATTACGTAATGTAGTAAATAATTTCTGCTGAATGATTTATATTTGTATTAAATTTTTGCTTTCAATTAAACTAAACACAAGATGTGGTAAACATTAATTTGAATTGCCTTGCACTAACGTACGCAGTAACTCTTTTTTAACACGAAATTTTTCGCTGTTTGAAGCCCCAGTTTAACCAAAATCAACCTTAGCACTCCTATCTACCTACCAGATGCATGGAATGAAGATGCATTTTATTCCTTACTTCGTCTAGCAAAACATAAGATGGACACAATCCGAGATCGCTACTTAATCTGTATGTACTTAGACTACGGGATAATTTATTCAGAAAAAGTTACTTTCAAACGAGGATCGTAAACAGCGATATCTTGCGTAGAAAATTTTCATTTATCAAAGTAATTTTGTTTCTCTCAATAATGAATATAGTTTTCCAATGAATGGATTATAATCCGAGGCTCGGTACCAACATTACAGTTGTTCTCGTACTTGTAAGTACTATGAAAATTTCTGAAAGATCCCCTTGTCTGTGTTGCATTATACAACTTAGGGACAAATCGCCTAATGGGGATGAATCAAGTCTATGTTGTAGCTGAAAATAATTATTTCCCAGAATATTTTATCAGAGAATATTTACTATGTAAATAAATTCGCAAGGTTTTTACTCCTTTTCACCACAGCACAACAGAGAAAATATTTACAGATACATATATTCCCACTCGTATGATTGCTCTCTACATGTAAAGCTAGACGTCCTAAATCCCCTCGAGTTCTTTAGCAAGCTTGTGAGGGTTAAACTCATTTGAGTTTTATTCTAAATTACAACCGAGACCAAAAAAAATCCACCGCTTGGCGCCTATCTTCAAATTTGCACGTAGCTCTACTTCATGGATTTTTTATTCTACTGGCCATCGTGAGAGTTTTTTGGAATTTAACACCTGACTAGTCCAATTGCATGCTGGAAGAATCTGATGTTTAGGTAAAGTTTTGTGTTTGGATAAACCTTATCTGTTCTCTTCCTGTTTTTCTTAGTGAGGTGGCCGACGACCCGTGAATCCTTCCTTATGACCTCTGTCTATTGCCCTTCTCAAGCAGACTCTTCTTTTCCTTTCTAGAGCTGTTCTTTTTGTTCTAGCGCTGCCTCCTCTAGCGCTGCCAAAATTAACCTGATACGAATTACAATTCTATCCATAAGCAGGGTTAACCAAAAAGTCCGCTGAGTTATAACGGAAAGTTTGGGACCGTCAAAAACCGCACAGACTTTTTGACAAACCCATCATTTACGGAGTTATTCCGTGGGAAAATAATTAAAACTTCGAGTATTTTAACTGTACGGAACAAGTAAAAGATTGCCACATGAAGTGAAGGTTCTTTACGTGAGCAGTGAAGCGCTCTTAAGTTAGCGAATGAAGGGATTGATTGCAGACTTGTTTCCACTGCGTAAACAAGGAAGCCCAGAGTGAAATTGCTCTCCTCTCCTCAAAAAAAATTGTATACTAAATCTCTGACTCTATCGAGTTGAAAATTGACCCGCCTGGCAGAACATAAAAAGGTTCAGGACGGCGACCCCAAAAAAGAAAGGGAAATGCAATCCTTCTTTGGACGATGGTGTCTCTCCTCCCTACAGCGATGCACACGCGCCCCAAGTAATGAAGGCTTTCGTTTACTGCACAAAACTTTTCCTAAACCAACTAGTTTACGATAGTTGAACCATGAATATAATAATAATAATGATGAATAATAATGAGCAAGTACTCGGAAGTATCGTGGACGTTCAACCATTTTAATGCCAGTAAGATACCGATCCAGAAAATTTTACAACCGGTCAGCTTGAGCATTTAATAGATATTTAACTTTACAGAGCCTGAGTTTAGTTTCAGCATTTGTCCTTCCATAGAGTCGAAAATTCTCAAGTCTATGGAGTAGGAGTTGAATCTGAGCGCCATTTGCCAAATATATGTTTTCTTGATTTCATTTTTCACTCTGAGTGTTTGTGCATCGTTAATATTTGAGCTTACAAATGACCTGGTTTATTTAAGAGAACGGTTTTCGTTTTAAATTCCCGTTAACAGATACATAAAAAGAGCAAATGTGTGTTTTGCGTTAGGTCATCCCTTAGTCCCTCTTTTTCATGTTTATTTGAATTTTCTGGCTTGACTCAAGCATTTTGGATGCAGTTAATAGAACTCTTTATAATTTCACTTCTTGGCTGAAGATTTGTTCTGAAATAATGCCAAATAATTTAGAATAACGAGCAATTTTTTCTCTGTGTCCGGGAATTCCAAAATAGGGACGCGTATCTTTATTTAATTTCACTTTACTCTTTAGGAACTCGCATGAAATACTGCGACTGCAGAATTCACTTTAGCTTCCACGTGGCCTCTCTTGCAACTCGTGGGTGAGTTTTTGTCCGTCCGTTCAACTGCTGGAATTGCTTTTCATTTCAAGCTTGTTAATTTTTATGGAACAATAACTTATGGCAAGAATGGGTTAGAATCTTGCACAACGCGGTGTGCCGGTAGATGGAGTAATGAAATACAGGTCGTGAAAGTATCGTTATTACATAGAATAAAAAACAGGAAATCCTGGAGCCATTTCCAGTTTTCCTCGTCACGGACAGTTCCTCGTGCATTAACGTGACTGATGGGGCCCACACCATGATCATCTTTTCCATGACCACCTGTGGGTCATTCTGTAGTCTACTTGTAAGAAGGTTTTTCTTTTATTTTGTATCGAATAAATTATTTCCCTCTATAAAGTACTAATACCTTTCAAGTTTAATTAAATAGGTCCATTGATTTTACATTATTTATTCTCTTAGAGACACGCAAATCGTTAATCACTTCATCTCAGCAAAAGATTCATCTTGTCTGACTGTGAATAAGTTTCTATTGAAATTAACCATATGCTTCTTTTGATTTTCCAACATCTGGAAGACCGTTTGAAATTTTAACGTCGACGGCAGCTCACGTTTCTCTAAGACCTGCTACAAAGTCCAGAAGAAGGTAGTCTTTTTAAGCTACTATATCTTTGGTTCCGTGAAGGTCTCACATTCGCCTGTTTCCTTTCTCCTTTTAACCCTTTCACGACGAAATTATTTTCATACTGATCAAAATATTGCGTAAATTACCACTTATCTTTACTAATTTCTATGTAATTTTACTGTAATTTTGAACGAAACATTTAGAATATGGGACTAAAGGGAATGATTTTTAAAGTTTTTTTGGGGGACATATTAACCCAACGGTAGCGAAAGGGTTAAAGCTAAACGCTGAGGATGAAAGGGCTGTCGAGGGTCGTTGAATTATCCATGTAGAACAAAAACTTCATCGTTTAATTTTATTCTTTAATAGTACTTTTGTTTAAATGTTTTTCTTCAATCTTTAAAATAATAATGGAAATCAATGACTTTTTAGAAGTTTATGAAATCGGTTTTTGAAAAACTTGTATCATGGAATTTTTCTTTTATTTTTTAAAAATTGTGTAGCGAAAGTTTACATCTTTATCCGATGTAAATATGCAGGCATTCAGTACGATCGTTCATGTAGAACTTTGAGTTCTACATTTTCAATCCGGAAAAAATAATAATCGGACCTTCTATTTCAATAACAAAAATTTATTAAATTTGAGCGAAAAAATGATGACGAGCTTCATGATGACAAAGCACCTTGCCTTCAGGTCGAATGTTCATCTCTTTACTTTCTAATAATAATTTTTCATAAATTTTCGAGTTCATCAGTCAGCGAGAGTCAATTTAACTTCTTTATTATTATGGTAAAATCAACTGACGTGAAGAAATAACCCCAAAAAAATGCTGTAATGAAATAATAATCACCTGACATAATAACTAAAATTGGCCAGAGAATAAGGACTGTGTAAGTGAAAATTATCTCTAACAGCAACAGCATTTGGCTCCACAATGATCACCCGAAGCTTGTCCACTTCCGTCTTAAGAAGAAAGCAATGAGTGCTCAATCATGTTTTTTCCGAATGGTAGCGATGTGCCCATCCCACTTGGAAACAGATTCAACTGCTCAAAAATAAATCAACTGGAAAAATGATACAAAAACCTATCGTACGATTTATTCTTACTTTCTCCAATGCAGGTTGAGGGACGTTTTTTCGGTACTTTTCATATTTAATATTCCTAAAAGGTGTTGTGCTTGCACTCTGATCACAGGTACCATAGCCCCTGGTATTCTAGTACCATTTCCACTGCTGTGTCACTACCAGTGGTCTTTCTTTTAACTATTATCAGCTGATTAATACATACCACCTGCTTCCATTTATCACTAATTATTTATCAATATATGTGTTTGCCTTCCAGCCTACGCTGAACATAAATTTATTATATTCTCGAAGGTTAATCATCTCGAGTAATTATGTGAAAAGTTTTTCATTAAAAAAACAGAATATTTATACGTAATCATTTCAATATTATGAGTACTAGAATATGGCTCATGTAGAACCAATATAACCTGTTGTTTAAAAAAACATTAGCTAGAATACTACAATCATAATACAACGATTTTCTGCTTTCAACACTAGATGTAGCATATTTTGCAAGTGTGTGCAACATGCACTTGACAAAATCCGTGCAGACGACACAATATTCGTTTCTAATGATGATAGAAAGTTCTTTTTTATCAATTAAAAAAGACTTCGAACTGAAAAGAGAGCATTAGTGAAGGTTGAGCACGATGCAGAGAAAGTGTTTGTTGCACTCTGAGAATCACGACCTCATCTATGGATGGAAAATGCAACTTGCCACGTCATGGCTATTCCATGAAGAGTGAAAGTATTGGGTAGGCGCCTATGTCCCGTTAAAACACAACTAGAAACGCTATGACCCTCGTTCCTGAAGCCTTGCACTCAATAAAAGAAGTAGTTCTTCCGTTGAGGTTCTCAGGTGACTTGAAGTTTTCAACCTTTGTAGCTCAGGCTTGTGCTGCTTGATGTTGTAACCCTTCCTATGTTACAGTACATGACTTGGGAATCTTTGCATTTTAAGCTCTCTAAATTTTAGGATGTACGTATGTTTTAGCGTGCAAAAGTTAGTACATATGTATACACTTTAATTTGTATGTATGTATACATACTGCTTGTATTGAAATGGTTTATACTGATTTAATGGCATTCCAGTGAACCAACACACACTACGTACCAGATTAGTAAAGTTTTTTCCTTGATCTTCATTATTCCGAGAATCTATTCGATTTAGTTTTATGACTAGGTTTTTCGGACATTGATTCTTCATAAATGCCAACATCGAATCTCAAATTTCAAGTGAACTATTGCAGTAATTTCATTTATTTACAGAAAGGACATGTGATTAGATATTGGTCTCATTCTCATATGCTGCATACAGGCCTTTCTGATCAAATGTTTACGTACGTTAGACTGTGTCATTATGTTAATGAATCTTCATGAAGTTTCAGGCTCGACGTCTTTAGAAAGTTAAAAGCTAGTCAAACTGAGAACACTTTCTACTCGTTCATCATAATTTTTAATTATTTAATAAGATCCGAAAGTTGTACCATCTTGGATCTTCAGAAACAAATATGCAGACAGATGTTTTAAATTCATGTAACCTAGTAATATTATTAAATAAAACAACGTTGTAGAGTAAATATTTCGCATTTATTTAGTTGAAATAAGAGTACTCCTATGCATTCAAATAATTCGAATTATCTGTGGATGAACACATCAGGCATGAATTAAATAAGGCTTTCCCATTTTCTACTCTGTAACCCGAAAAGATATCTGAAAAATCCTTGAAACAATTGAACTTTTCTCGTCTATTTAAAGTGCAAGCAATGTCAGTAATGAGCGGTATGCTTTGATGAGCTTGATGCACGTACATTATTTAAACAGGACATAGCATAATTAACTAACCGATTGTAATAATAGTCAGTTGTCACCAGAGTACACGTAAATTGAACAAATATCCGACGTTGGAGACTAAACTACTCTCTACAACCCTCACTTGACAGCAACGAAATGCCCTGTTGACTTTTCTTCGGCCTGGACATTCTGCTGTAATCTGCTTCTCAGCCGATAAAAGTATTCAAAAATTATCTATTTTGACGTGGTATTACTGTGTTAAAAAATACTGCCATCATAATACGAGCTTAATCATTGTCATGTCAATACAAACATGTATCAAAGCTGTTTTGGATGTCATTTAAGATAAGCTTGTCATAAAGATGAGTGTCACTTGAAATTTATATCGATGGACAAAAGTTTTTAGTGTTCATTCGTGTCTGTAAATTATAACAATCTCCTCTCTCTTCCTTCACCATAACTTTGTTGTACGCGCAGTAAGGGTACAAAATACGAAGAAAGGCAGGTGTGGGGAGTCTAGGGTGATGCTGCAATTTCTCCTGAAGATTCCCTTCTAGGATCTCTGTTGCATTTTTCAGTGACAGCTGCGTCTACTGTTCTTGTGGAGCACTCGAGCTCAAGTGAACCAATGCTTGGAACAGTCAACACAGACACGCTCGTTTGTATGGGTTAAAATGTTCTCAATAAAAGGAGAAGTCAATAATAATTACTATGTTAACAAAACGAGTAAACAGTGAACTTTTTATAGCTTTATGGTTGTAGTTGTTTTGCTACTCAGTTTATTTAGATGTAGTTATCTCAATCATTTGAATTTAGGTTTGTTCCTCTGAGGTTCATTTTTCTGTAAATTATTAAAGCAGTGCGTTTGCACCATTTTTATCGTGATTCAGAGAAGCATTAGAGTACCGTTTCTTGGCGTTTTTATACTATTAAAGATGGGAAATTGACCAACAGTCTGATATCAATGATGATGATAGAAAATTCGTCTGTAGATCGCTATCACTCGTGTAGGATGCCCACTACTATGAATTATGTGCTCCATTGAACTGTGTCCTTGTGCTACACGCAACCTGCGGTCGGAGTTTCTGCCAAAGGTTACTGAAGTGGGGAAGGCTTTCGTACTTTCACTACTGATTTACCAGTCATTTTCAACGGGTCATTAGTTGGGTAAGCAATACACTCGCACTTGCATGTACATCAACAAAACTTGAAAATTGATCTGAGTATGCCTTTGCATAGTGTGCAAATTGCGCAAATGTATTGATCTGAGGATGCTTTTGTATAATGTGCTAATTTGCAAATGTATTGCTAGTCTCTCTCTGCTAGAAGCATGAGTTGCTGCTTTCGTTAGTTTGACATGATATTTTTGAGTCAACTTATGAATTATTACATGTGTGGATACTTTAAATATTACGCATGACTTTTATCTCTCTGATGTTCGTGAAAGGAGTCTCCAAGAACGCCAGTTGTTTGATGCACTAATGCGACGCCTGAACTCAGTGTTGCTACTGCTATTAAAATAATTGCGAACGGAGAAACATGGACCGACTAGGAGAGTGTTCAAAAAAATTAGTGAATGTTAAGGTGCCATTTTTCTGTCACAAGCCGTTGTGAAGCGCAGTTTGTGCTATTGGGAGGACAAGGTAATTATACATGTCAGCTAGCGTTGTGATAAAAAAATTAAAAATATATTGAAACAAGTAGTTTCCCTAAGCTTCCGATTTTGCGGTGAAATTCATGCAGTTCTTACATTTTTGCTAGACTTCTTGGAATGTACCACAGTTTTGATGGAACAAGAAAACGATGTATTGCACGTGTTGCTGCAAGTGTCTTAGGCTCCAGTTATTTCTCAGTTTTATTAAACATCAATGTGGAAATAATCTTGGTTGTATTCATCAAAAGTCAATGAATGAGTTCAAACCCATTTTTTAGTTTTTTAAACATTTGTTTCAGTTTAAAGTTAATTTTTGTCTTCGATTTGTTGAATGATGCGCGCTATTAGTTCAGGCATAATTCCAACATTTTTTATAAATGTTACAGACTTTATTGAAGCTATTCAACAAAGTACGACTGGATTACCTTGAAAATATTTTTCCAAAGATTCTGTTTGAAAATTTGTTTCTCAACTTTTTAACGTTTCTGTATTGAAACTTCCTTATCTAAAATAAAATCGATTTTCCTGAAAACTTCAAGCTTCCCATAAAGAAATATAGGCTCCAATTTATCTTGAATAGTGTCATCAATCATAATCTAGAACGGCAATTTATCATAAACGTGATCTGGCATGATTACACAGAGTACGTGAGCTTCTCTATTTACCACATTTTAGCAGTTTCCTGACCAAGATTTACGCAAGAACAATATCGCTTCATCTAGTCCCATGCTTGTGTTTTTAGGTTAAGGGCGAACTGCTTCTCCTAAAAATGATTCTCCAATGACTTGGCTGCAAACTACGATGTCAAATTTTGACCGATATTTTTGTTTGATTGCCTTGGTCTTTCTTACTGAAATAGCCAAGGTAATTGGAAGCTTGTCTAACTGGTACGAACAAAATGATTCTCTAACGAGGAGGTACAAAATTCTTGTCAACGAGTAGGTGCAAAATGCTTGTCAACGAGTAGGTGCAAAATGCTTGTCAACCAGTAGGTGCAAAATTCTTGTCAACCAGTAGGTGCAAAATTCTTGTCAACCAGTAGGTGCAAAATTCTTGTCAACCAGTAGGTGCAAAATGCTTGTCAACGAGTATGTGCAAAATGCTTGTCAACGAGTAGGTGCAAAATGCTTGTCAACGAGTAGGTGCAAAATGCTTGTCAACGAGGAGGTGCAAAATGCTTGTCAACGAGGAGGTGCAAAATGCTTGTCAACGAGGAGGTGCAAAATGCTTGTCAACGAGTACGCACGAAATTCTTGTCAACGAGTACGCACGAAATTCTTGTCAACGAGTACGCACGAAATTCTTGTCAACGAGTACGCACGAAATTCTTGTCAACGAGTACGCACGAAATTCTTGTCAACGAGTACGCACGAAATTCTTGTCAACGAGTACGCACGAAATTCTTGTCAAAGTGTAGGTGGGACATTCTTGTCAATGGGTGCATGCAAAATTTTATTCGAGCAAAAACTTGTGTTAGCAATATCCTCTGAATGTGTACTTCTACTTTGAGTGAATTGAAACTTGGGCTGCTTAGTTGCATTAATATATAATTTTTGTACTGAAATGATTTATAGTATTGAATACAATTCCAACTAAATTAGATGAGCACAAGAGCAGTATTTTATCCGGAATATAGTCTCTGTTGAGTGTTGTTTTTATCATACATAGTCGGTGTTTGTGTTATGGCATTCGAGCTAAAATGATCGCACATTTGCTTTCGATAATTAAGAAGCAGTGTAAAAAGTTGAAAATTAACCTACATAAAAAGCATGGGAAGCTTTTTACTAAGTTAATGAATAACATTAACCCATCAGTCTCATTTTAATGTACCAACTCGTATTTTGACAACAGTTTATTGTACGTTTCATAAGCTTGTTAACTCTAGTTAACGTATATTTTCGCTTCTAATAAATTGTATTAAAATAATCTGTGTGATACACAAGCTTCTTATTTATAGTTACCAAAAATCCCATGGTTTTGATGGGGACCAAATTTTACTTCACGAGAACCTCTGCCCGAAAAAATGAGTTTTGAGTCTTCAAGTACGAATTTGCTGTAATTGAATTCTCGTGAGTCTGCTTTTCAAATGAATGTTTGTGATATTTACATGATTGGCTTGCTTTAATATCACAAATGCACTTTTCTACTTCATTCGTGAGGTGCATTTTTCGTGATATAAATAAAAAACAATCATGAATTTATAGATTTTAGAAAAATGAAAAAGCTTTTTCATTATATGTAAAGTATAAACATGTCCATTAGCGTTTATTTTATTACGAAAATTTATATTTCGAATAGAATATAAAATGGCAAGAGAAGTAAGCTGTTTGGTCCTTTCTTGGGCTGCTATCCAAATCCCATGCCGTCTAAAATTACACTTGTCCGATATATCGTCCAGTACTAACATTAAAGTTCAGATTATTCTTGCACATTTACTTTTTCTACGATAGTCAACAAGTAATATGCAGTCCGTGCAGGATATTAAAAAATGACGAGCGTGCTCGTGAACATAAGTGAGCGCACCAATATTTATAATATTAAACTAGAGATAAAAACACTTGGCAATACCAGGTTAGAAATAGCTCATTAGTACGTCAAATAAAAGGTTAACGTATTTCTGATGTATTTATCACATATTATTTGTTTTCAATTATGTATGCTTTCTTCAGACGCACGCCCACCATAAATTTTAACGTGTGCTCTGTATGTAATGTGTACTTCACCAGTATAATATTCTTACATGTATCTTTCTTGTATAAATATTCCAATTTTACTAAAGAGGCATGATTCCGTATCTTATTTATTTCCTCTGTTTTCCCCATCCATTATTTTTTCTGTTTATTGTGTGTAGCATTAAGGGCTTTGAATTATTTATCACGTAGATCTGATGAAAGAGCCTTTATCTAGTCTAAGTAATAACGTAACTGTTGACTGGCTAGAGTTTTTTTCCGAGTTCTAGTTCTAATTTTCCAAGGTAAAACAACGAAGTACTAAATACCATGAAAAATATTTAATGCATCTTTAAGAAGAGATAACGTTCCACATTTCACCCTAATCGTCTCATTTCACCTTCACTCGTCCATTCCACATTTCCAGAAAAAACAAAAAAATTTGATACATTTCAAACAGTTCCTTTAATTAGCCACTTATTCCTCTCTAACCAGCGATTTTTTTACATAAAATGACTTTTACTTTAGTCTATTTTTGGCAAGGCTATGGTGCTCAGACACGCCTGGCAGGAAATGCTCTCGAGCACGTCATGCTGCAGACATTCAAGCCACAGACGACGTGTCATGGAGGTGCGCAGGTCGCCAAATCAATTCGATTTTGTCTGGCCAACGCAGAATGACCGAGCGTTTCCGAGCGTTTATTGGTCTCCTTGGAAACTTCACCATCGGAGCCACCTTGCGGTGTATGGAGGACGTACTTGTCGCTTTGTCAACGGTGTTTTGAAGTTGCACCGCCAAGGGCGAGTTGACGGAGAAATAATAGTCTATTGCAAGTTCCTTTTTCCTTTCCATTGCTTGCATATCTCAATTTTATGTTCCTTAACATTGGCACTCTGTTCTACGAATGGCTTTTTGCGGGTGAGGTTTGTTTGTCTTCTTCTCATCGTGTATTTTCAATAGGAATTCTATGTGGATGACAATAATTCCATGATTTCAATGAACAAATGTGTACGAAGCTTCAAAAATTTGGGGCTGTTTCTTCATTGCTTACGGTCTTGCAACGATTCTCGACGAGAAAATAAGTTTGTTGAAAAATGAAACTATAATAGTAGATCTTTTATTTTTCTCACTTTTGGCCATACTCTTATGGACCAACGAGCCCAAAGTACAAAACTAAAACAAAGTCTCGTCTACCACAGCTTTCAATTTTGTGTTGATCTCAGTTTGGTTGTTCTTCCATTGTTGCTTTAGCTTCAATTCATAAGAAAAAATGACGGTTATTTTTTAGGTTCCGATTAAGATATTGACCCGTCAATACCCCTTAATCTGATCATGACAGTAGGTGGCTGGTTTCCTCATTTAACTGAACGAGTTAAGGTATTTCCTGACTAGAACTAACGTGTATTTCTCAGTAATTTTTATCCTCACAATTCAGGTTTTTAACTGTAGCACGAAAATACCGTTAACAAACTAGTCTGCCTTCGAACTGTGGGCCCATGAATTCTCATGCACTTAAAAGAGAGAGAAATGAAACACCAACCACAACGCCCCTATTGTTGTAACGAAGACATGGACGCAGATGATGATTGTTTGATGGAGGTCATGCATCAAAATTCTTGACAAGAGTTCACACCTCTGACTTCAGACCGTATAACCTCGTGATTAATTTGTCCTATGGCAGCATAGTATAACTTCATCATATACTTGTGCGCAAATTGTCTCGAAATGGAGCTTAGACTGACTACTACAAATTTATTCTTCTAAAACGTGTTTGCCGAATATAATTTATCCCTTTTAGTGTATATTTAAATACTGGAATTTTTGAGCAGTTTAAAAATGCCTAAATAAATTTCCTTCCTCCGTGACACCTAGGGAGTCATTCGTAACAAACAATAGCATTGAATTAAGCGCCCTCTTCCACGCCATTAAGTCTCCCACAAAACGTGTAGGTTTCTTGGTCTCGCTAACAATTCTCACCAATTAGTGCATGAGGAAGTCTGCATGTTCCCGTAAATCAGGATCATGTGTCACTTCACACCCTCTCTTCACCGCGCTGACGATGACATAGTACCTGGAAGCGGCAATTTTTGTTGGTCATGCAGCTTCACATGGACATATTGACTCACAAGATCTGTCATAATTGTATGCCTCTCAGGACGAATTTGTCATTCACTGGAGTTTATTGCAAGTTTATGATTCTGTTTTGAGTACAGAATCCATAAAAAAACAGTTATTTGGATCGACTTGGAATCTTAATGAAGGTTTCCTCACGAGATATACTGAAGAGGTTGTCCTTCAATATGTATACCGTGAAGCTGTTCATAAGGAGTTCGTTGATTGTATCTGTTCTCGGACGGGATTCCTGAGGGCTTAGATAACTTGATGGAATGACTGAAGTTGTTCTTGGTAGAGTTAGCAATAACTGTAGCAGGGTATTTCTCTAGAGTAAGCGCGGTTGATCAATCCCAGGTGATAAGCTTGTCTTTTTATTTCCCCACCCTCAGTCTTCTCGATGGTATCGCGCAACTGACTTCCACTTTTTGTCTTTTCGATATTTTTTCAAGTGACTTCATCCTTTCGGTAATCCATGCTGTCACCGAAGCAATGCTGAAACATGAATCTGAACAACTGACGCTTATTAGAGTATCACATACTGTGAACGTTTACTTCAGATATTCTATACCAGAGTGCTAAAATAAACGTAATATTTTTCATGCTCTGTTCAAATGAGAGGGTATGACAGGGAAATATTTAAGAAATATTTGTGTAAGTACATGGTAATTAAATGACTAAACCCAATTTCTTTCTTTTTCACTTCACGAAAAAGTTGTAATGAGTGTTTTCCAAATGTCAAATTTGAGTTTAAGGTCAGAGAAACCGTAAATTTAGAGGAAATTGTGGTCTTTTGTAACCAATTACTGAGCACACCAAAAATATTCTTGCCATGCATTTTACAAACATAAGGGAATTTTTATTTAAAACGTGCAATCGTTATTGCAACGAGATTTAAAAACATTTTTGCCTGGGAAATTGAAATTTCTCTTGATTGCCGATTTTGACGGATAATTTTGTTATTTGTATGTCACTATGCTGAATTTATGGAACAGGGTGAAGTAAAAAGATGAGTCAATTTGAACTAAATTGACCATGGTAGACTACATTGTCTTCGTTGATACGAAAATATCCGTTTGTTTCCTTCCCTTCTCAACCACATCTAAAGCTACACGAGTAACATTTTTGTTACAACTTTTCAAATTCAGTTTGAAAACATTTTGACAATTTTAGTCATTCCTCTTTCAAAAACGCAAATCTATTACTCTCGAAATGGACTGAAAATACCTATAGTTAAAAACGCAAGTATACGAATGTGTTGTTTCAAAAAAGCGAAAACTAGGAACATTTTTTAATACAAAACACTTCTTTAATGAATATTCCAGTCCTCTGACAGCGAAACGTGTTTTTGTAACTCGTCACGTATTTCACATAATCGCCCGCGTTGTTACTTTCATTTAAGTCGTACATCATGTTTCACGTGTAGCTTTTACCAAAACATTGCATAGTATTGCTCAGTTTAAAACTTATATCAAAACTATGCTAGGAGAATATGCTGAAAAGTAGGTAGAAGCAACTGTTATAATCATTTGTTAGAAATATATACTAAAAAATTGGTTGGTAAAAGTTCTCAAGTACGTCTACACGCTCTATTTGTTTGTAAGTTTTGAGTTGTATACGTATACTCGTTTTATTATGATAGTATTTCTCATATTATCTTTTATGTGAATGAAACATCGTGATGTTCAGTCAGTCAACAATAAATAGCCCCAAGTACCTCATGGAGCATTAACACTCGTTATACAAAGCGCCGCAGGCGACAGTTAGGGCAGTCGACATAGGGCATCTCTCTAACGGCACCTTCAAAAATCGAGGACTTTCTTCCTCGTTGGTAGATCAGATTGTGTCATATTTTGCCCCAGAAATGACATGCGAAGTTAAATAAGGCGATGGGTTGGGCATGTTTTGGATGAGTGATGTAAGCAGTACATGAAGTGGAAAGGTCATTGGCTTGATTAGGGTCTTGTCACGACTTCCATGCTGTAGCATACAACTTATTAAGCTAAAAAGGTCACCTCAAAAAAGTGGCGTTACTCAAGTGCAATATTTGCTGTGAAGTGCTATTTTGAGTAAATTTCTGTTATTCGATAAGTGTTGCGGTGTTGCTTAGTGTAATTGAACGACAACACTAGTATTTGTAGCACGTCTGCGCAAATTTCCCTTGGCAGTTCAAAGTAACCTTGTCTGAAAATTACTCGTTTCAGTATACATGTCTGATAAAAATTCTTGCATATTCTTAAAATTGATCATGAATGTGTCTTTCTATGCTTAGAGCTATATAAATTGTTACATTTAGAATACAATGAAGCGAGAGGTAAATAACCCAAAGAAAATATATGCGAGAAAAATGTATACGAATTTTACAGCCAGTATTCAGTGTGAACGTAACTAGAACTCATACTCATGATTCTATGTAAATTCATGTTGTTAGTATTCGTTAAGTGTCGACGAACCTTTACACTAGAGTTCCATGATTGATGATGTTACTCCCATGAGCTCTTATATGTTTTGTATGCGTTCTTGAAAACACAAAAAATCCATCCTAACAAAACTATTGTTTCAAGAGAACAGCTTTGGTAAGACTTTCCGCTCTTCCATTGTCGAATTTAATTGAACAAATTCAAAAAGTATGGTCCTACACAACTCTTCCATTATAGGAATCTAATTACTCACACTATGGGATAGCTATGCTAGTTAAAAGGTAGGAGTATAAAGTAAATCTTCAGATGCTCTGCCGTTGACTTTTGAAAAATAGTTCTTGACCCAAAGTGAGTGATATTTTCTGATCATTGGATCGTTGACTTCGTTGTTTCATTATAAAATAAAGTCCCCTTTCATGGGAGGGTATCTCCAGCTCGAAGACCCTGGTATCACAAAGTATTATCTTGCAACGACTAAAACTAACATTATCGTCAAAATCCATATATCATCCACAGTTTCGTCGCCAGACAAAGTGTTGCCTGAAAAGCATTACACCCAGTAAACGCGTGCAAGTTAATCATTTATAACAGCCCCCGTGATCACTAAGGAGTGTACCAAAGAAGATACGTGAGAAGACTGAAGGGAGTGGTGGTGTATAACAGGTCAGGGGTTACCGGGTCAAAGTCGAGCTACAAAACTCTTTGTACAAGCGAGTAACCGCAATCCATCTCTGCGTCTGTGGCACTTCTCTGTTGCGCTCCACAACAGCAATCTTCGTGAAACCGAGAGTGAAATAAGCGCAAAGTCACAACCTTCATAGTGGCGTGTCAGTTCCGTAACTTTATGCGTTCTTGGCTTGAAGTTCCGTCTTTATTTATAAAAGTATGAACTTCTTGGGTGCTGTTCTGTAACCCGATTAGAATCAAATTCTTCAACAATTTTGATGTTCGTAGTGTTATAAATAAGCGTGTAGGTTTAAATTTTCTCTAATGAACTTTGAATAGACTAACTTCTATTCCTCTTGGAAACATTAGTTTCCTGTTGAATAACGAATTTAATCACATTTACATAAAACGAAACATGTTCTGCAAAATCGAATATTGCTCTGCCGGATGTGAGCTTCTGGTTCACATCCTTAAGGTTGTGGTTGAGGAGGTGAGAGCAACATCCCGTAGTACGGTTTGGCCAATTGGATTATACAACTGCATGCATTTATCCCTAAGCTGTCGGATGAATCTGCTTACAGAAGATTATTTTTATAACTTTCCAAATGTTTCGCGCGAATAGTTACGACATCTCCTACCGTAGCATAGTCAACGACGAGTCGTTACATTACATCAGATGTTAGAACGTATTTCTGTTGAGACGACTGCATAATGGTGTGCAAACTAAATTTTGCTGAGTTCGACATCATTAATTAGGACTTTAAATAATTAAACAAAAAAATCAATGAATTTTACCATCTTTTATTCTTACGTGCATGAAAAAATGCCTAAATAAAAAATTTGACTACCTATTAACTAGTCAACCTTGCTTGTGAGGTTTAGTGCGTCATATCCTGAACTTCAACCTCGTTATGGAGTTAGTAGTACTGATAATATAGCTGAATAAATTTCCCTCCGAGATATAACAAATGTCTAATTACTGCAATAGGATCATGCATGCGTGGTGCTGGAGGATGATGTAAGTTTTACAGCTAGGTGTTCTTTTTTTTACTTTTTTACTTCTCTGTTTCTGTCGCTGGGAAGGCCAGAGTTCCGTAAGACCGAAGTCCTCCCGAGTTTCTTCTACACATTTGTTATCAACTTCATTGTTCAATATTCGTCTTTTTGAAGTGTTTCCTGCCTTCGTTATAACATTCTTTCAGTGTATTCTGTTGTTTAACCGAATACTTAATGTTATTTTCGAGCAGTTTTCAGATTCAGTGTAGAAATAGAATGTCAGGTATTAATACGAAATGTAAAAGAGCAAGTCCATATTATTCAAAATCTATACCTCTACTTCTGCATTACCTGAGCCGTAAATATTGTACCTTGCATGTAATAAAATAATGAGTGCGGGAAATGACGCAACTTAAATTCAAGAGAATTGGTCCGACTGGAGATCGAAGCATTTCCGTCATTGCCAGTGAAAGTGAGAGACCAGACCGACGTAAAAAATCGACCTCAAAGTTTGTTCTTGTACGGTCATCTTTGGCGCATGTAAGACTTTCGCATTAGAATGGACTTACCGACGTTTTTTGTGTCTTTCCCCTCGGAGTCTTTCCCTTCGGAGTCTTTCCCTTCGGAGTCTTTCCTCTCGGAGTCTTTCCTCTCGGAGTCTTTCCTCTCGGAGTCTTTCCTCTCGGAGTCTTTCCTCTCGGAGTCTTTCCTCTCGGAGTCTTTCCTCTCGGAGTCTTTCCTCTCGGAGTCTTTCCTCTCGGAGTCTTTCCTCTCGGAGTCTTTCCTCTCGGAGTCTTTCCTCTTATATCTTCATTTTAGTCTCTTGAAACGAGGGTTATCGTTAAAATATACAACGTCAAGTGTCTCATCAGCGATGCTTTGTGCTAATCTGAGCTTGATTAACACAGTTGCTGTTTTTGACGGAGGAAACGTTCATTTCACTGAGTATATAAATCACTGACATGTGGTTCGGTTTTGTTGTGATCTGTCGAAATCAATTCAAATTCTTCATGCATAAATTCACTGTTGGCCATAAAGTTTGAGTAAATTTATCTTCCATTCGATTTCTCCAGGTATGAAATCTCATTCTTAACTATGTAGGGTACTTTTGCAATATTTTAGCATGACATTTGGAGATTAGTTCTGACGTATTACTTGTTCTTCGGGTAGAAACTTGGGCCATGATTTTATCACGTGTTTTTACGACCACTAAAAACAACCTCAGCAAAACCAATCGGCATTTGCATTTTGAGTACCAATAGAATGACCAGCAGATTTCATGCGCTTACTGCCAGTCTTTAAACGTCTTGAATAATTTCTGTAAAAGTGGTGAAATTTAAGACGTACAGGTCAGCAAGATCACGCAAATATTCAGTTTAGATGCATCGTGGGATTATTCCAAGCGATTTCTGATGTACATATGATGCCTGCTTTCTAACTCGCACATGCGAAACGCCTTCGCTGACTTCCTTACTTGATAACAAAGAAATTCTCCATAGCAATTACAATGGCTCTCGACAAGCCGCCCTTTAGTTCTACTCTCAGCGCACGCTTTTGCTGTGATTGTTGCCGCTGGTTTCTGTATTAGTGTCTGTATTTTAACGAACTTGGCGTAGTGACCTTTTTCTGGCGTGCCTTCTCTATCTTTCATAATTATAGAGTCTCAACGGCCAGTTTAGCTCATCAGGCTATTTTGTACGACCTTGTTCGGAAGATCACTTTATTTTCAGATTTTTTTTGCAATAGAGTAAAAGTCGGTTAACTGCTAACGATCACGATGGAATGAAGTTGAAATAAGAGCTGCATGGTATTGACCTAAATCGTTACTGCTGCTGAACTGGCCTTGAAACATAAGGAATTTTTCCCCCATTCTTAGAATCATGGATCTCAGTCCAGGCAAGGTTAGCTTTTTATTTCGAAAATTATTTCTTGCATTGTAGTTTTTGTAGTGTAACTAAAAACAGACCGAGGTAAAGATATTTATCGTTTCTATGAAATTAAGATAACATTCAAATGTCATAAATAATTAGCAATTAAAAGCACAAGCTCTATTTAAAAGTCCCTGAAAATTTTTAACACCAACAAATCTTTCAATTAGCGCATTTCACTGGAAGATACGTTTAATTAGTCTCGTGATATAATACGCTTTGAACAGTTTATCAATTATGTTTTATTTGATTTCGGAGAACAGGAAACGCGTGTTTTAGGTGTCAGGGTTAGAAACCGTTTGAGGCACTCCAACTCAAGGGGACTCAAACTTATTTCTAACAATTATGTTAACTAACTACGCTCTCACAACGTTGTTAACAGTATTTTTGTAGCAATTATTTGTAGTGTAATGGCGAATTATGCTAGTATGTACTCACCTTGTTGAAAATTATCCAGGCTTGTAGTTGAAATTTATTTCTTGTATTGAAGAGAATTACAGTATCAACATCAATCCTAAAAATACAGAATTCTACATCAGGTACAATAAAAATGAAATTTGATTTTAGTGCAAAAATTATTAAACACTTATTAGAGTGGATGTGTAAGCCCATCCCTCAATTTCAAAGCAGTAATTTCGTTGACAAGAGGACTAGTTTTTCATACGTTGAAATGATACAACGTCATACAATAATATGCAGGTTTTAGCTAAGGCTTTGCTTGTATTGTGTAATATTAGAATAAAGGTACAAGATTGGTGAGCCTTGAAAGATTTCTAAAAAATTGTACCATGAACCTTTTGAAGTTTTTACTGTGTTTCCTAATGGGTAAATTTGTATGCCTCAGGTGAGGATATAAATATTTTTATTTATGCTCGAACTGGACGAAGAAAAACAGAAGCACATTGTACTGTTGAGGCAACTAAAAATTTCTACTACATGAAATATTTTTGGTTTCCCCCAACCTAACAGCGAAACAAAAAATATTATTTTTTCCATACCAAATAAATTTTCAAGGGGTTCCTGAAATTCTTAAAGGTAAACCATATCTTATTAACGCTTGTAAATAATGAATCTCGAATGTTTTGGAAGCTTAAAACTTTAATGTTTTTCAATGCATGAAATATATGTACACAAAAGTTTCTTCGCACCTTATTTTTAAACAAAATATTGCAGCATCATCATGAATTCTTTTCCTCCTGCTTGTTCTCTTCAAATTTGAGACCAGTTCTAAATTTTTATTTCAGGAACACAAAGATGTCGCCTAGTATCTAAATTGCTGTGCCGAATATGGCACAACAGCGGGTTGTACGGTACTCGGTGCATAGGCAAAATTGTGTGCAAGTAGAGTGGTTGCTTGAAGATGATAAGAGAAAGCCAGAGCTAGAAGAATCTGCAAGCAGGATTATGATGGTGAAGGCGAGTGATGAGTCGGATGAGGAAAGGCAAATGATTGAAGCGAGTGGTGATTTATGAGTATCTCAAGAATAGAAAAATCTAAGATTATAATGAAGAGGAAAGGCTGAATTAGTGTCTTTAAAAACAACCATCGTTTTTCTGAAACCATCAACCATCGATTCAATCATCGATTTTGGGTGATTTTGTCAATCATATCTTGACGATGACAAAAAATCAGCCGTGACGTTCCTTTGAAAGAATGATAGTAATCGATATGTTCAAAAACAAACGCTAAAAGGTCTCATAATTTACGCATTTCTTTACTGTAGAACGTTTTGATTCAAATTTCAAGGAATGGCACGAAAAGAACGAGGAAATGTAAGCCAGCCCCTATAACTCTGAGTAGAAAAACCAACGTAGATATTAATTATGATTTTCTAAGGGCGGACGAAGGGTCAACGAAACGAGATTGTTTCTTGAATGTTTAGAAATCGAAACTTTGTTTGAACTGGAATGCAATTAGAAAAGTTTCCGAAATGTACAAGCTAAAAAAAAAACCTATGGAATGAAGCTCAAAGGTTTTTTTGTGAGGATATCTGAATTTGAAGGATTTTGAAGGGAAAGTTCACGATAAAACCTTCCAAGTTGGAGGAAAGAGCGGCTAGTTAAATGCCAGTGTAAGGCTGAAGGGAACAGAATAATAGTTCTAGCTCATTTTGAATATTAAATTATAAAAACAAACTTACTTGGCTCTTCATGAAAGTACGAGTATATACGTGTACTTTTATACTAATGTACTAAAATAGATTTTTGTCGTATTATTTGAGTTTGCCTGTATTTAGAAGAGAATATACTAAAGTACTCTTTACGGGACTGCAAAAGGGAATTGTCCTCTATTGACGACCACATCTATAGAAATATTTGGGGTCATCTCTAGTAACCAAGAGAATCTATCCAAGGCTTTTGCTTATTCTGAGTGATCAGTCTTGTAAATTTGAATCAAAAACCAGTTTACAAATTGAGCACTTATGGTATCTAAAACTCAACTCAACCAAATTGACCCGCTTCAGTTTATCAATTCAGAAATAATCTGGTTGACAATTAATGGTAATTGAAATCTGGGACGGATATTTTTACTAGCTAATGTAAATTAAAATGGTCAATTTTACATTGGCTGACTAAAAATCACCTTGTTCTTAACTCAGAAATCCCAGGTTCATCATCAAGATTCATACAATCATTTTCTGCAGATGGTTGTGTGTGCTGGCGAGTCTCACGCTGAGCGTTGACTGTGGCTCGTCAGAAAAAAACGAACGTGCCGCCATCAAAGACGACGACAATGACAGCAATTTACATTCGAAAAACAAAGACGAAAACGACGATGACGACTCCCGTAGTGCTCGTCATGTGATACACTTGGGCCGTGTCGACGGTGCCACCTTCGCTCGATCTCTCAGCTATCCAGGTCCAACTCCTGCCTTCGCTGGGGCATCATCCTTCAGCCAGCACTTCAAGTGAGTGCAAAAATCAGTCAAAGCGGTTGCGGAAAATTTCTTTAACACATATTAAGAAAACTAATAACAATAGTATAGTAATTTCTGAGACAAGCACGTTATAAAAATGTTACTTTTGCCGTTGAGTAATTTTTCATGCAAAGTTTAATGATTTCTTCTAGTTGGATTTAACCTTCAAATTAAATTCAATTAAGACATATATCATACCTGCGAGCAAAATAAACAGATCTCACACAGGTCGGTTATCACCAACATTGAGGTAACAAACTTGACTTTTATCGGAAGTTATCCTCATATCAAAGTGATGTCTACTTTCATGCAATTTTATGCTTCACTTCAACTTCACTGTGGAGTTTTGAAGCTTTGAAAAAAATATATATATCGTATGATGGACCCTTAAAAATATTCTTACACATTGATTAGTGTAGTTCATGAATTTTATCTCTTACTTTAGTAGGTCTCTGAAAAATTGCAATGATATTTCTGAATTTTTGGTTATCGTTCGTAATAGGAAAATATTTTTTCATAGAATAGTCAACTAGTTTTTTTACAACCATAAGAAAAAATTGACTCGTGTTACTAAAGGCCATTGCCATTCAAGTGAAATTGTATGACCTTCTATTTAAATTCAAATTCATTTCCTAAAGAAGCTTCTTGAAAGCCAGCAATTAACGGCTAGCTTTCAAGCTCTCTAGCTTTTTTTAGATTTTTTTTAGCTTTTTTCCTTCAAATAATCAGTACAAGAGTGACCTTTAAAAGCAGCAGACTTTTTTATGCGATGGATAGAATTTCGAAGAAAAGCAACAATTGATAAAGCTGGCCGTTGAATACACAGCAAGCATGCGGTGAGATAGGATGAGTTGCTAAAATTCAACTTTTTTTATTTATTGCCACGCGTGTTTCAACAATTTGTAATTTCTTGGAATAACTGTAGCAGCATCAGACTAAGTGTTATGTGCAACAGTATCTTGCATTCCTTTTAAATCTGACTTAACGTTGAGTGTCGAATGTTTCTTTTGGTCTGCAAATAAAACATTTATGATTGGTCAAGTTGAAGATTACTTAACACAGGAGCATAAGACTTTCGATATAAAACCAGGGCTTCTGCAAACCAGGAGTACTGACTCCTGTGTACGTGACGTCTAACTACAGCATGTTGTACCCCTGGACTTGATATCCTAATTTCGTACAAGTATTTTAAGAAAGATTCGTACGAAGTTTAGGTAAAAAGTGCAAGCAAAATTACATTCAGACAAAAAATAGGTGTTTATCCATTTTTCAAATATCTTTCTGATCCCAAAAAGAATGACAGTAACTTAAGAATCACCAGACAAACACTCACAGCAGCCAAATCACTGGTGAATTATATTGGTGAATAGAACTTTCAGCAATGGTCTATATTGGCCATGATTTCTTTAGCGTAACTTCAGTTGAAACTTCGTGTAGCACCTTGTCTTCTGTCTCGCACCTTGTCTTCTGTCTCGCACCTTATCTTCTGTCTCGCACCTTGTCTTCTGTCTCGCACCTTGTCT